>NW_024121654.1:20035470-20242970 GCF_016745375.1 Pimephales promelas
GCTTGTCACATTAGCTAAAAAGCTGGAGTTATGCCCATAAAACACATATGTAATTATATTTGATGGTTTTTGATTTTAGTGTGGTGAATAATTTGTTTACCAAAGTATTTAATGTAAATATTAAATTCAGAAGGAAAGTATTATAAAATGTTATTTGCATTTGATTTTGAAACTTTTAATATATATTAAAAGTTGATTATAGACTGAGATGCCCTGCAGATAAATGAAAGGTTTAAAATAAATACAACATGCCATCAATGTTATATACTACAAATATTATATGATGCTGATTTTGAAACTGCTGTTGTTCCTCTACTGTTATTTTTCATTTCAATGGTGGGATTTTGAAGTTTAAGAGTTGGTCTGTTTATGAATTGTACAGTATATGCATTGTCATGTAAACATCATTTTTCGACAACACAGAATCCTACTGAAGCAGTTGAAGAATAACTATTGCCTAAATATCCAGTTCAGACCTTATTAAAAGAAAGCTTTCAAAAGACGTAATTAAATTCTTAATTTAAAAAAGAATTAGTTCTGAATAGCACAAGCGCATTTGCATTTTGTTTTCAGTAAGACTAGTCAGCAAGGAAAAGCCGTGCTGGGATTTAACAAGGTCTTTGTTGGTTTATTCCACAGATATATCTGAGTGCCATTCGGCTCTTTGTGTGCCAAACAAAAGATTATCAGTGCGAGATAAAGCTTCAAAACTGCACTGGAGGCCCATCAGATACTTCCTTCCTATATATGTTTCTCTTCGATTCCAAACAGGAAAATAAAGATTTCTGTTTTATAAGAAAATGTGCTCGTTGGGAGACATTAATGTGAGCTCCAGATATTAATGGGTGTGTGATAGATCTTCAAAGAAACAAAAATGAACTTATCCCTAAATTATTTACTTGTTTATTCTGATTTGCTATTCACTATAGTAAACATTCTCTACCTTTCTGAATGCAGCCTGTCCATCTGGGTCCTTTAAAGCCTCTCAAGGGGACCAGCAATGTCTCCAGTGTCCCATCAACAGCCGCACCACCAACGAGGGTGCCACCAGTTGTGTCTGCCGCAGTGGATACTACCGTACCGACTCTGACCCTCTACAGATGCCATGCACCAGTACGTCATTCTCTTATGCTATTTTATGTCATTTACATTGATTTTGACTCTCTTTTTGGAAAATCAGACAGGCTTTGATCTACAAAGCACTCAGAAATAGGATTTTCACTGTACAGATTGTATTAAATAGGATGCCTGATATATCAGTATACCATATTGGTTACTGGCCAATAGTACAGATAAAAAGAAATATATATATATATATATATATATATATATATAAATGTACTGCTCGCTTCGTGTTGCTGTTTTAGTTTTGCTATCATCTTCAGTTGAAGTTAATCATTTAAAAAAATAGTAATTTAATAACAATATATTGCAAATCTAAATCTATATTGTACATTTTTCCTACTGGATGTTGAGATTCAGTTGTAGTATTTAAATGGATTGATTTGAGTGATTATATATTTATATAGGATTACTTAGTGTTTTATATAAAAACAGCAAGACTTTAAAATCAATAATATTAATTAATTATTAATAATTTAATTTATTTATTTATTTAATTTATATATATATATATATATATTATGATGTTCTTAAATCCAAACTGATGAAGACACAGTGGCTGAGTTTTGTTTCCGAAGGGAATATTCCCCACGAACAACGTCACTGCTTTCATTTTTGCGCGATTCAGGAATCTTTTTCTTCAAATTGCTTTATTAATGAGGGTCAGTATGAGCTGGTTTTGCTAAGAAGCTGCTCCTGAAAATTCCCTGCTGCACCCCCAGAAGAAGTGAGTGTAAAATGGAATATTTTATATTAATCTTTGCAAATCGCTTGCACGCTTCACGATGAATTCATGACTTTATGTTATTGTGTTATAACAAACTGAGTAAGTTACTCTACCCTGCCAGTATACAAACATAGATCAAATTGACATTACGTTAACCAACCATTCAGAAACGTCCAGTTCGAGCCTTAATCGTTGAACTTCTTTGCCGCCGTCATCTTGTTCCGGGTCCAACTCCGGTTCAAATTGACTTTATGCCCAGCTGCACTACTTCCTGAATTTAAGCCAGCTCCTTGTTTCCTGTCTGCCATTATTGGCCAAATTGATTAATTCAGGTGTGTCTGATTATTGTTGCCATGACTACTGAGGTCAAGCACACCTAAATTAATTAATGTGTCCAATAATGGCAGACAGGAAACAAGGAGCTGGCTGAAGTTCAGGAAGTAGTGCAGCTGGGCATAAAGCCCATTGATACGGTTGCACAGATTGCCTCAGAGACTCCCGCTGCCATTCTCTCTCCAAAATATACCTGTTGCCAAGGCAACGCTCCACGTGCATTGTCAAAGCACCCCACAGAACAGCTCATTATCATATAAAGGCATATCCACTGAAAACAGAGATATTTTTGACCAGGTAAAATTACTGTTTTCTTACAATACTAATGAGAATTTGTAATTATATTATATTACAAACTTTTCATTTAGACCCTAAAAGAATCAAATTAACTTAAAAATAAGAAATAATTAATATGCCCCTTTAAACCTACAGTTTAGTGCAGCCAATGAAAACGTGTCCGTAACTCACTCAACATTCATTCGTTGCTGTAACTCACCGAGCAGCGAGATTGACCCGTGGAGATTTGCATAATGCTCTATTCTTTTGGGAAGTGTGTGCCTATGTGAATAGTGGAGTAGTGCCCTACGCTGTCAGTAATCTGAACTGCTGCACTGTGTGTCCAGAATAGAGGGAGGAGAACATTCTTCTCTTTAACTCTTGTTTTACATTACAATGAACCACTTCTCTTTTCATCTCTTGTCATTACCCATTATGAAATTGTTACTTTAATGTGGCTTGTTAGAAAGCGGAGCTTACTTTCATTCTGTTTCTTTTTTAAAGAAACAATGATAATAGGTTTGATCAAAGGCTAAAATCTGATCATAAAGATACAAGACGAAGCAGTTAGAATGTGCTTAAGTCAGCAACCCAGCATGGGACAGGTTACTTTACATCACATAGGCCTAATTTAGGCTGACTTTAGGTAGGCTATTGTTGCGACTTGATAATCAGATCAAATTTCAAAGACAAATTCAAAGGGTTCACATACTTTTTCCTGCGCATTACACCACACAATGCAAGAATTCCTAGGCTTGTGTTTAAACTCATGTCCTGATAAGACACGGACCTGCTGATGAGGCAGTGTTTCTCTTTCCACAGCGGTTCCGTCTGCGCCCCATAGAGTGATTTCTAGCGTGAACGAGACGTCCCTGCGGCTGGAGTGGGATCCGCCGAAGGAGAGCGGAGGTCGACAGGATGTGGTCTACAACATCATCTGTAAGAGCTGTGGTTCGGGTCGAGGGTCATGCACTCGCTGCGGTGACAACGTGCAGTTCGTGCCTCGCCAACTGGGCCTGACCGATTCAAGGGTCCATATCAGTGACCTGCTGGCCCACACGCAGTACACTTTTGAGATCCAGGCTGTGAATGGAGTGTCTGACCAGAGTCCCTACTCGCCTCAGTTCACCGCTGTCAACATCACAACAAACCAGGCTGGTAAGACAGCAGTACAGTTTGAGACATCGTAGATGATGTTCATAGTCGAAATGTTCTCAACTTGCTGTGGGCTGAATTTGACCTTGAATTTCAGGAGCTTTTATATAGCTTTTTTTCCTGCTATTTTGCTTTTTTGGAAATTAGGAAACGGATAAAGTACGTTGAGCAGTGACAGGCAGCAGCAGTAGGCTGATACATTTACGCATTTGGCAGACGCTTTCATTCAAAGCGAAGCAACTTACATTGCATTTCAAGGTACACATACATTCGTTCTTGCTTTCCCTGGGAATCAAACCCATGACATTGGCTTTGCAAGCACAATACTGTTTGAGCCACAGGAAAGCAATAGTAGACAGACTATGTTGCGGGAATGGGTCAGACTAGATTTAAAGGAGTAGTTCACTTTTAAAAAAAAACTTTTGCTGATAATTTACTCACCCCCATTTCATCCAAGATGTCCATGTCTTTCTTTCTTCAGTCGAAAAGAAATTAAGGTTTTTGATGAAAACGAAATGAACGAATCTTTTTCTGAGTCAATTTGTTTATTTCGTTTGTTGAATGAACCAAATGACTCGAAAAAAGATTTGTTCATTTTGATAAACGAGTTCGAACAGGAGAGTCACAAACGTGCATCACAGAACAGAGCAAGGCGAGCATTTGTGCTTATTTTTTTTTTTTTTTTTTTTAATGAGCGATCGTTTCACTTGATCATCCCTTATTCATCGTCTGGAATCGTTTAAAGCCCTTTGAACAGTTTGCAGTTTGCACTGAAACTGTCATTTGGACCTTTTAATCATTTGGTGCCCAGTAAAGTGCATTATATGGAGAAAAATTCTGGAATGTTTTCATCAAAAACCTTAATTTCTTTTTGACTGAAGAAAGAATGACATGGACATCTTGGATGACATGGGGTGAGTAAATTATCAGCAAAAGTTTTTTTTTAAGTGAACTACTCCTTTAAAGCTGTAGTAGGGAGTTTTGCGAAAATGTGAACAAGCTAACGTAAATGTGAACAAGCTAACTAACGTAACAGTATAACGGTAACTAACGTAATAGTATATAAGCAATTATTCTAGCAATATGTAGGCCAAATGCTAGATAAGGTTTGCTAGTACATTATTTCAGCTGCATGACAAGCCAGTGAATTAGCAGGTTTCTGTTGTTTTGCACAGTGCAAGACATTTTATCTACATGTTGTGCGGCTGGGTTTTGAGTCAATGCACTCTGTCTAATACTTTCTTTTTCGCTTGTTTATCGTCATCAGTCTTTTTCCTTTTACCCTTCTTTGTTTTATGAGCAGGTGCCACTCGAGAAATTGGCAGTTTACGTTGTTTCTCTGCTATTAGCACAGCTGCGGCACACCGGCAATCTTGAGTTTGAACGACGGCACGCACTGTGCAATAGAGGGGTGTGATCAGCGCGTACACAAGCGTGATTGACACTGCTAAGGCATTCCTCCTGGCGTGATTGACACTGCTAAGACATTCCTTCCGACTCTGATTTGTTGTTTCTGACAGGAAGCGTGTATTTCTGTAAATGGCAATAGGACCACTGGGAGGAGTCCGAGGAGCTTTAATTTTTTTTTTTTTTTTTTTTTTCACAGATTATCTTTCTCATATTCTACTGTCAGGACATAATGACAGTTTTAACAAGTTGCCTACAGCAGATTTAACTGAAGCTGAATAGTAAGGTCGACTGATTCAGGGGTTCTCAAACGTTTTGATGCCATCGACCTCCCAAAATGAATAAATATTAAAGTAGCTAAATACCTAAATGTGTACCTATTTATATTTTATATTATTAATAAATATTATAAATGCTTATAACAATGAAATTATGTAATAAATAATAATACAATTATTGCTATTTTATTATACTAGTATTTTTGAATTAGCTTTAATAACATATTTGAATATATAGTATATATTATATATATTTTTCAAATATGTTATTAAAGCTAATTCAAAAATATGTATATATCAGATGTGTATAAATATAAATATTCAATATATTAAAATATGTATATTTATGTATAATATATAATATTATATATAATATGTACTATATATAAATGTGTACAGTATATGTGTATAAATATGTGCAAACTATTATCTGGAAATATATATATATATATATATATATATTAGTATTTGGTTTGCAACAGTAATACGATCACATTTTGATAAATGTTTCTTTAATTATTTATTTACATTTTGTATACCCCCTTTTTTACCTTTCTATTGAAACACTCTTTCAGCCCTCTGGGGTCCTCGAATACAAATTTGAAAATCCCTGAACTATTGATCCAAAATGATCTTTTGATCTACATTTGTCTAGGATCATCTCTAGATCCCTGCTGATTTTGTAAATATGTTGTGTTACACATTACCAGACTGTAGTCACACACTAGGATCTCACTATTCATGTTGCCCAGTTTTTGTTTTTTTCTGCTGCTTTGAGTATTAGAGGACTTCATCATGAAACTGATGTGTTTGCATCTTTTTATCTTCACCTGATCAGGTTTCTCACTTTCCTTCAATTTTATCAGAGGACTGAAAGCTAGTCCACAACACTCATCATATTGCTCTGTACAGGGATTTTAAATGTCAGTCAAAAGGAGCCAGTTCAAAAGGAACATAATAGTGTTTAATAGAGCATTATAATGAGAGCCGTGCCCCCGGCTGTGCTGCAGTGAACTCGCTGGCCCTATCACTGGAGGCTGAGGCTCCACCGGTGTGCCTGTCAGTCCACATTACTGCTTCACTGCCGCCATTAAAAGACAAAAATCCACCTCACACCACCCGCATCCCCAAAACACAGAGAGAGGGGACAATACCAGGACCAGAGCCTAAGCGTGAGCTCAACAGCCACGGGTTTACACAGAACTCAGGAACTATAAATGTCCTCCCACGCTCAGGAATTTATTAACAATGTTTCTCTGACAAACTTAAAGTACTAAGTTATAAAAGCTAATGGTTTTTATAAAATGAATGAAATGTGAATCAAGTTAGGAAGGGTCCTAAAAGTAAATAAAATGGCAAAGGGAAATTATTAATATTACTTATTATATTATTTTAGATATTTAACCCTAAGGGAAGGAATTTCTATTATATACTGTATATATGGTCCATACCATAAAACTCCATTTTGGAAACATTAGGCTTGTAGGTATTCCCATTAATGAGAATGAAGTCTACATTGTTTTAAACTGCGATCAACAAGGAAATGACTTCGTCAGTTGCCACAGTGGAAATTCTTGTGGAGAAAATAATGATTCTGAGCTCCATTTCAGATGGAAATGCTCATAATCGCTTCCTCTTATTCTCCTCCAGAATACCGCAAGGACATATGAATTTATGTTTTTCACTGAGAGAGTACTACTTGTATTTCTCATAAATTGCAGTCAAAGAGAGCAGTGCAATGATAAAGTACCACTTACTGCAGACTCTTTGGAAAACCGATCACCTCATCAAACCGAGAGAACTTATTTTCATATATTATGACTTGCTCTATTTTATAGCCAAATACCTGTGGGGGATTCTCTCCAGACGCTCTGGGTTTCTTCAACTTTAGAAACTGAGTTTATTTTAAAGGTGCCCTAGAATGTGAAATTGAATTTATGTTGGCATAGTTAAAAAACAAGAGTTCAGTACATGGACAAACACTCCTGAAAAACACCCCTGAAAAACAGGCGAATCTCCACATAACACCGACTGTGACACAACAGCCGGGATCATTAATATGTACGACTCCAAACATTTCATATGCCAGCCCATGTTCAATAACCGGCGGAACTGCGCAGTCTAAGCATGACAGTTGCTCAGTGTTTGGATGTACACATGAACACAAAAGTATTTTTTAGTTCCTTCATCCGAGCCTCTGAAGAAACAATAGGTTAATTTTATTTTCTCTGGAAATTTCCAAACATTTCACCGACGACTGTTTCCTCAACTTGCCAAGAGCTGGCCTCGGATCGAGCTGATGTGTAATTGTTGTTCAAGAAACAGGCCTAAAGTTAATCTTTCACTCAAAATCATTCAATACTGTTTATGCATTAATTAATATACGTTTATTCAGCAAATTTGCATTAAAATGATCAAAAGTCAATAGGATTTCAAAAGTGAGAGAAAAGATTTACATTGTTACAAAAGGTTTGATTTCAAAATAAATTTTGTTATTTTGAACTTTCTATTAATCAAAGAATCCTAAAAAAAAAAATTAATACAATTTTTTATAATAATAAGAAATGTTTGGTAACTTTTTACAATAATGTCTCATTTATTAATGTTCTGTATCATAATAATAATAAAATAATAATACGAATAATAAAATAATATTATTATAAATTAATAAATTAACTTATTATAAAATAATAATAATAAGAAGAAGAATAAAAATCATTTATTATTTGTTCATGTTCATACACAGTCCAGTAACAACTTTTAATTTGAATATTGTATTAGTAAATGTTAGAATTAACTAAATAAGATTAAAAAAAATGCTGTAGAAGTATTGTTCATTTTAACTGCAGTAGGTAACTAATGATAACTAATGAAATCTTATTGTGAAGTGTTGCCAAATGTTTCTTAAGCAGCAAATCAGCATATTAGCATGATTTCTGAAGGGTATGGTCACCATTCACATTTACATTGTATAAAAAAGAGCAGCTTAAACATTACACTAAGTTTTTAATTTCTTGTATTAAACTGAAGAAAGCCATGCTGGTTTCAAAAGATGGGAGGGTGAGTAAATGATGACAATTTGACTGGCTTGTCTATAATAATGACCCAAGTTGCAGTCCTGTCATCAGCTTATTTACAAATGATGGGGGTGAAAAAGGTTACATGCGTCTGAGGAATTGAATTTTGTGATTGTTTGAAATGGTTCGTCTTCCTATTTAGAGTGCTAGTCTAATCACATCTGTCTTTCCTAGTGTTGTTTGGACGAATCCCTCCAAAATACACAATGGCACGCTCAAATTCTCAACAATCCCATCCTCCTCACACACCATCCCACCATTCAGCGCAGTAAATCAAGACACAGCCTGTTCTGCCCATCGAAACTAGCGCATGGAAAAACACTTAATCAAAGCTCAGGATCGAAGTTTACAGAGAAACTAAATAGCACAAGACATATTTTTTACACAACATTGTGAGCTTAATTTTCCTGAGAACACATAACAACCCGAGGCCTCAAACTCTCCAAGCAATCAACCATCAACTTTATGCCAACGTATAAAACATCTTTCTTTGGGATTAACAGCTATCATTATACAGAAATGGCACATGTGAAAGAGTATCAGAGTATTTGCAAATGATTCAAATGCTGAGATATTGTCTTACCTATTATATTTTATCACGCATGTCTGGGGAATCGGTATTTGGAATATAAACCAAAATCGCTTTCCTCCCTGAACACCCAAGAAAGCATGCCAGGAGCAAACTTCACATACAAGGCACTGCAATTTGTTTGATCTTTAAACCATGAGTGCAGTTTTATCAGCAGCCATAGTGTTTGCCAGCTTTCACGCTCGTCTTTTTGCTTCTTAAGGCTTGTAAATGATAATGAAGTGTTACATGGGCTTCCAGAGTCTTTCTTTCCAGTTAGTAGTCAGTCTGAAGCTGCATATAATGGCTCCTCTATATCCAAAACGGCCCGGGTGCCAGGGAACTGTGAGTGCTACGCAGAGGCCAGTTAGCATGTGAGCTCTACCTCCAGAACTGTAGACATTACACTCTAAACGATGCTGGGTTGTTTTAACCCAATTTTGAATCAAATATGGACAAACCCAAATGTCATTTAAAACTTGAACCCAACTTCAATTTTCATTTTCAACTGTACATTTTTTTTAATTACATTTTTAACCTAACATTTGGGTTTGTCCATATTTGACCCAAATTTGGGTTGAAACAACCCAGCATTTTTTAGAGTGTAGCCTATAGCTTTAGCTCTTTGTTGGATCTCTTATTATTATCAATGTTGAAAACAGGTGCTGCTTAATGTATCTGAGGGAACTGATTTTATTTTTTAAAGCTACACTGTGTGATTTTTTTTTACCCCCATCTAGCAGTGAAAAGGTATATGACCATCCAGTGAATATTAGTTTCTGTTCCTCTCAATTCCGATTTCGTTTTAACTCCTACGGTGGCCATTGTAGTCCAAGATTAACATGGCTTCCAGTTCAACCTCGTCCATGAGTGTTAACTCAAACGTAAACGCGAAAGGCGGAACTTGAATTAACGTATGTCCCTCTTTGGCTAATGTACTTTCAAGATGGAGGGGCAACAAGGCGACCGACATTAGAACCCCTTACCCGTATGTATTTTCAATGGCATATTATACACTCACGAGAATACTTTATTACTTGAACGAAGTAAATATACATTAATGAGCACATATATTTTTGAAAGAACTAAGTGTTTTAGCTAAGAATAAACTAAAAGAGTTACACAGTGTAGCTTTAAGCATTTTGAATAGAAAGTAAAAAATAACAGCATTTATTTAAAGTTGAAATTTGTTATAACATTAAAAAAATATTTACCGTCACTTTTGATCGATTGAATGCGTCCTTGCTGAATAAAAGTATTTATTTAAAAAAAAATCTTGCTGACCCCAAACATACTGTATAAAACAAATCGTTCATTAAAATTAATCATGCAAATCTAATTTTCTTAATGATCTATTAAAAATCATAGAGTGTATCAATTTTAATGTTCGTAATGAAAGTCATTATAAAGTTAGAGAGTGTCCTTGGTTTGGCTGCGATCCTGTGTGCTGATCGAAACACTGTCAGGATTAAGAACCACTCTTTATAATGAGCTCATTTTTCATGAAAAGATGAACTCCTAAACTTTATGTATATCTAGCTATATTTCTAATTTATTTCCTTTGTTTCTTCAGCTCCATCTGCTGTGTCAATTATGCATCAGGTCAGCCGAGCTGTGGACAGTATCACATTGTCCTGGTCCCAGCCTGACCAGCCCAATGGGGTCATTCTGGACTATGAGCTGCAGTATTATGAGAAGGTAATACGAACTTAATATGATCCTCTTCTCTCAAAAAAATGAAACTTTTAATGGAGGTTCTTAAACTGAGGTGAAGTGAACTTTATTTTATAATTCTAAATGCTAATGTAGGTTTCTGTATGGCTTTTATTTTATGATGATCTCTGATCTGTTGTCTAAATCTAGTATACGGCTGAGTCGAACTCCTCTCTGCTGCGGAGTCAGACTAATACAGCAGTTATCCGTGGGCTGAAGCAGGGGACCATCTACGTGTTCCAGGTACGGGCCCGAACAGTGGCGGGCTTTGGACGTTTCAGTGGGAAGATGTTCTTCCAAACAATGACTGAAGGTATTGGGCTTTTGAAACTAAACGTTTTGTCTGATTATTTATGTTCAAGTGCAATTGTCAGTAGTTAATAAGGTGCCACAGTCTGGAAAATACTGCGTTCCTGTCTCTGAAATGACATTAACCTTTGTCAGTTGGAGGACAACTTTAGATCTATGTCCCAATGGCAAAGCCAGAATCATGAGCCAGTGGCCAAGCCATCGCGGTATGCTGTTTATTTCCAGTACTAATCTGATGAAAATGGAAACATTTGACAGCAGGGAGCACTTTTCTACTTGGGAGCACATTTATTTGTGTTGTGGGCATTAGAAGATTCTGTGGCATGTCCAGAGCCGGCGCCAGGACGATCGCTGAAGATGATTTAACAGCGTGAGGGTGCAGGAAGCTATTTTACAAAATGCCGTCGGACCATGTAGCCAAATAGCATTAGGGGGCGTATGATGGCAGAGGAGAGAGAGGGAGCAAGAGGGAAATTTGAAGAAAGACTGATGACGGAGAGATGAGAGTCTATACAAAAGAGAAAATCTCAGTGGAATATCACTGGAAAATGAAGGGTTATGATCAGGCAAGAGCTTTAGGACCCGGGTTAATATTATGAAAGCTTTCCAGCACTGGAGAAAGGCCTGAAAACAGATGACGACTGCGTTGTTTGTGCTCCATACATGCTGTTGTTGTAATGTTAGCCATAGTTACAAGACTGTTTTGAGTGTCATTGTTTAGATGGAGCTGCTGTGCTGCTGGTGACAACCAACTCTCTCTTCTCGCTTCCTTGTCATTCGTTAATCATCTTCATTTTATTTGTCGCGAATCATTGTTTTGCTTAGCTTCTGCTATGATAAATAGATAGACATCCACTCTTGCATTGTGTGTGCAGTGTAACAGGCCAGCATTTAGGTGATGCTAAACTAGAGAATTTGTTGTTTAGCATCCTTGTTAGCGCACCAGTCTCGCATGCCGACGACCTGGGTTCGAGATTCTGGCTATAAAGTGTTTGTGAATTTTGGAGGCAGAGCAATAAAGAGAGAGGGTGGGTTTGTTTGGGTTGGGAACAATTCTTGGATATTGCATACTGCACCTTTAAGAATGTTTGTCAGCCAATTAGAATCAAGAATTCAACAACAATGTGATATAAAATGTGCCAGCAAAGATAATACAGTACCATTGCAAGGTTAGGCTCAGTAAGAGTTTTTTTTTTCTTTTTTACTTTTTTTTTTTTTACTTTTTACATTACAAAAATAATATATTTATCACATTTTCCTCAAATATATTTAAATATATTATCTGTTTTCAACATTAATGATAAGAAAAGTTTCATGAGCAGGAAATCAGCATATTAGTATGTTCTCCAAAGTTTCTATTTTGTTATATTATTTGAAAATATCACCATTTTTGCTGAATTTCTAATCAAATAAATGCTTGGTTGAGCATATGAGACTTGTTTTAAGAACATTAAAAAAAAAAAAAAAACTCTTACAGAGCCCAAATATTTTGTGTGTGTATTTTGATTCTGTGCAAACGTTTAGATTAATACCCCTGCATTTCAAATGTTAATGTTCATATTTATGTGGAGAAACCTCAAATGTACTTGGTTAAAGCATGAGAAATTATAATGTTTTATTAATGAAATTATAAAAATATAGAAATTGTATAGAAATGATGTTTTTTTAAGGTCTGTTTTATTTTATTTATTTAAAAAAATAAATGTTATAGACTTTTGTGATTGAATTCTCTGCTTAACTGATTTGATTTTGTGTCTGCCATGTGTACATCTATAGACGAGTATAACTCCAGCCTGCAGGAGAAACTGCCCCTCATTATCGGCTCTGCTGCTGCTGGTGTTGTTTTTCTCATCGCTGTGGTTGTGCTCATTATCGTTTGTAATCGGTGAGTCTGTTGGTAAAATTATAAAATATAGATTTTTTATCATATGTTAATAAAAAAAGTAAAATATGAATTCCTGTTGGGATCTTATCAGGAGAGGCAGTGACAGGACAGAGTCTGAATACACTGACAAGATTCAGCATTACACCAGCGGCCACAGTGAGTAAACCATTCAGACATACATGGAATATTTCATTTGTGCTTATAATATTTACTTGAATTATTTTTAAACAAGACTTGGATGATTAAATGAAAACAGCAGACGGCCTGCACAGCACACATAAACATTGAAACCACAGCACAATTTTACTTACAATTTGAAGATCTTTACCACACAATGCCACTTAATGAACTGCAGTGTATTGGAATGGGTCCATATGGTGTTGGTAAAATGTGCACTTAAGCTAGTTGACTCAGCATATGTACATACAGAAACCATAATTCATTAGTGCTTCATGTCCTCTCCCAGAAGTGCTTGCATGCTCCCACTTTATTGTTTAGCTTGTTTGCCATGTGAGAAGTGTCATGTTGCATTGATGTTTATTATAATATTATCACATTTAATTTTATTATTTATATATATCCAGCCAGTATACATCAGTGATTCTTGAGATATGGAACAAAAATGGGAAAAATGGAAAAAAAAGTATTTTATTTTAAAATAAATATTCTAAAATGTATATTTACTATTTTGTGACAGTGTAAAAACATGCATATAATGTAATATATAAATGCAGTGTTGTAATTACACTTAAACAGGAAGATAAATACATCTGTTGACATTTTGCTAATCTTCTGATTTTACAGAAGAAATGTTGCTGTTTAGCAAAATTATGTTTGTCCCACCCCATCTATCAAGAATCATTGAAATATAATTATTACAATATAGGCCATATATTTCTGTTGCATCTGCATCTGCTGCTGCAGCTCCTGTTTCTCTTTCTAAGTGTCTCCAGGAATGAAGATCTACATTGATCCTTTCACATATGAGGATCCCAATGAGGCAGTGCGCGAGTTTGCCAAAGAAATAGACGTGACCTGTGTGAAAATCGAGCAAGTCATTGGTGCAGGTGAATGTCACTGTTCACATCAATTAGGAATATTTTAATATGCCTGAATTGCTTAGAGTGCTGATTTGCAGTCTAACCAACATCTCATCGAGTTAGTCGAATGCATAAGCAAATCAACCGTTAATTAGAAAGCAGCTACAATCTAGCAAAAAGCCTGGAGCTCTTGATGTGTTCGCACCTTTAATTATTGTTAAAGGAGCAACAAAGTTTTAGTAAACCAGGCTGTTAATTTAATTATATTCATCTAATTGAATTTTATGTTACATATCCTGAGGTGTACTCAACTGGTCTATATGGGTTAACTGTCTAGGTGAGTTTGGAGAGGTATGTAGCGGTAATCTCAGGCTTCCTGGGAAGAGGGAGATTTTGGTGGCCATCAAGACTCTGAAATCAGGCTACACTGAGAAGCAGCGGCGGGACTTCCTGAGCGAAGCCAGCATCATGGGGCAGTTTGACCATCCCAACATCATCCACCTGGAGGGAGTGGTGACCAAGAGCACTCCAGTAATGATCATTACTGAATTCATGGAGAACGGATCGCTGGACTCCTTCCTTCGGGTAAGTTTTCATGACACTGTTTTTAACCAAAAAAAAAAACGTAAAACTTATTATGTGTTTTGGCCATTCATTTTCATTTTGGGTTCCTATAAACTCAAACTTTTGAAAATGGCTTTCCAAGTGCACCTTTTTGAAAATGGTCTCTGTGTAAACATGATGGCAGCAGAATACAGCACTTTTAGTCGTTTTCGCCGGTTTGTGCGAATCGGGATCGTTTTGACTATGGTGTCGTCTGTACACGAAAAACTCAAAGGAAAAACTTCTCCGTTTTAAGCATATCGTTGTCGTGTAATCGTACCCAAAAAGTGCACTTAAAGAAGAACTACGCAAAATGAACCTTTGGTCTAATTACACACTGGTACCTAGTCGACCGTTCTCTGAGATTTGTTTTCATGATAATCGAATGTAAAGAGTTTTATCTCTAAAAACTGTTCAGCGTATACGCTAGTATATGGGGGCATATAATAAGTAGAGAGAAATCGCTAGTTAGTTAATACCACTAACAAGGCTCAAAATAGCCCCACACTAACACAGTAACATAATGAGGGTCCCTACATGCAAAACGAAGCATTGAGAACTTTGTAAGTATACAGACAGTTTAATAGGAAGATATTTTATAAAGACAGTTCACTTGGTGTATACAGGCGGCACCATCTTTGGAAAACAGTCTCGACAAATCGAACCTACAAACCGCAAGTCGAACCACGAAAATATATATATATATATATATATATATATATATATATATATATATACATATATAAATATTCCCCCTTATCTTAATTATTTACAAGCCACATTTGTTTTTTTAATTTCTGTACATTTGGATTAATTGATTTTTTTTTTTTTTTTTTTTTTTTACTAATATTTTTATATTTTTGGCTACATTGTCCAAAAATCTATTCAGTTCAGCTTTTTATCTCACAATGTGTAGCGGCACTTGTCCTTCTGCTGATTTTAGCTGACCCAGGATCCCATTGGACAGGACCCAGATGTGTCTGCACAGAGGCACAGCTGGACTAACTTCTAGATGTTTTTCCACAAGATTTTGACACAAGCTCACAGAACAAAGATGTTTTGCTAGAAAGATTTTATAATGCTAGAAATGCCTCCCTTTCATAATGTACAGAATAAATATATGTGTACACTTCCTTTTAATAGTATTTTAATATATTTTATATGTCCTCTTAGCAAAATGATGGCCAGTTCACTGTCATTCAGTTGGTCGGCATGTTGCGTGGCATTGCTGCTGGCATGAAATACCTCTGTGACATGAACTACGTACATCGCGATCTGGCTGCCCGCAACATACTGGTTAACAGCAATCTAGTCTGCAAAGTATCTGACTTTGGGCTTTCTCGCTTTCTGGAAGATGACACGTCAGATCCTACATACACAAGTGCCCTGGTGAGTGTGTGTTCAGTGGGGCCTGATATGACTTAATATTTCATGCTAATGCATTATGTGTTCAGTACCTAACTAAATTCAGTGTCCACACAGGGAGGAAAAATTCCAATACGATGGACTGCTCCCGAGGCCATTCAATACAGGAAGTTCACATCCTCAAGTGATGTGTGGAGCTATGGGATCGTAATGTGGGAGGTCATGTCCTATGGAGAGCGACCATACTGGGACATGAGCAATCAAGATGTATGGAATCAATTCTTACATGGTCATACAGTATTGATGATTGTTCATCAATCTACAGTACATTCATAAAGAGCTGGATAAGGATGTCCCCTAGTGGACAAATTATGCCATGAAACACTATCTGCAAGTGCATTCAAGAACATTTGTAGTTTAGTATAATTTTTATAAGGTTTCTCACATATTCTTTAATCAGTCATTTCTGCTCCAATCCCCCCAGGTAATAAATGCAATCGAGCAGGATTATAGGTTACCTCCTCCGATGGATTGTCCAAATGCACTGCATCAGCTAATGTTGGACTGCTGGCAAAAGGACAGAAACAACCGTCCGAAATTCAGTCAGATTGTTAACACTCTGGATAAGATGATTCGTAATCCTGGCAGCCTGAAGGCTACCACTCCTCTCTCTTCAGGGTAAGACATTTTTGTCAACCCAGGCTTGAAGGGGTCAGCAAGCACCGAGCATTGAATTCAATTTATTAGTCTGTGAAAAAAAAAGAAGAAAACAATGATTACAATTCAGTGTTATAAGCACAACTGTTTTAACATAATAGTAAATGTTTCTTGAGCACCAGATAATCATATTAGAATGATTTCTGAAGGATCATGTGACTCTGAAGACTGAAGTAATTAAGCTTTGCCATTAGATGAATGAATTACATTTTAAAATATATTAAGATAAAAAACAGTTATTTTAAATTAAACTAATATTTCACAATGTTAACTGTATTTTTAATCAAATAAATACAGCCTTGGTGAACAGAAGAGATTTCTTTCAAAAACCAAATCTTTGAATGGCAGTACATGTTATTATGAATTCTGAATTTAGTGTGTCATTTTGAATTCCTTCAACTGTCTGAGACATTTTATTTCTAATTTAGCAGAATACACTTTTTAAATACACGTTATACATGTTCCTATCCTAGTGATGTTGAATCTGTTGGTGTTTTACAGCGTACATTTACCTCTGCTGGACCGCAGCACACCAGACTTTTCCAGCTTCAGCACAGTAGATGAATGGCTGGACGCCATTAAAATGGGCCAGTACAAGGAGAACTTTGCAAATGAAGACCTAACTACCTTTGAAGCGGTGTCTCAAATGACTATGGAGTATGTTTTCACTATCTTCCACAAAGCTGACTGGATTCATATCAATCATTTTTTTTACTAAGTTACAGCACCAGATGTTGTAGTCTCCGGAAACCTACAGTATTACCGCGTAAATTTGATTGATGAAGTTATTTGCTTAGATCATTCTTTTATGATGACATTATGCAGTTTATGTCTCTTAAAGGAGTAGTTCACTTTAAAAAAAACTTTTGCTGATAATTTACTCACCCCATGTCATCCAAGATGTCCATGTCTTTCTTTCTTCTGTCGAAAAGAAATTAAGGTTTTTGATGAAAACATTCCAGGATTTTTCTCCATATAATGGACTACAATGGGAACCAAACGGTTCAAGGTCCAAAAGATAGTTTCAGTGCAAACTGTAAACTGTTCAAAGGGCTTTAAAAGTTTCCAGACGATGAATAAGGGTCTTATCAAGTGAAATGATCGCTCATTTAAAAAAAATAACAAATTTTAAGTTTTATCTGTTTTTAAGTTTTATCAAGTCTTGCTCTGTTCTGTGATGCGCATTCGTGAAAAATCCTGGAATGTTTTCATCAAAAACCTTAATTACTTTTCGACTGAAGAAATAATGACATGGACATCTTGGATGACATGGGGGTGAGTAAATTATCAGCAAAAGTTTTTTTTTTTAAAGTGAACTACTCCTTTAATGCCCTATTTCTGTCTTCGCAGAGATATTCTGAAGGTGGGAGTCACACTAGCTGGCCACCAGAAGAAGATTCTCAACAGTCTGCAGATGATGCGTGCCCAAATGAACCAGATACAGTCAGTGGAGGTTTGATTCTTAGGATTGGAGGACGGGACCAGCCTGTGCACACCAGACTCCTGTGGACCTCCTCACAGAAAGATAACCCCTCCCTCAGCAAGCCCTGTGTCCAGAGCCCAGCAGTAGTCACTTTCTCTGGAGATGGTCAAGAACAGATCACCACAAGACCTCTATGGTCTCAATACAGCACCAGCACACTGAAGCAGAGGTGGACAAAGTACACAACTTCCTTATTTGAGTGAAAGTACATATACTACTGATACTACGGTCAAATTTTACTCCATTACGTAAGTAAAAGTTGTAAAGACCAATTTTTACATTAGCAAAAGTACTAGTACTTGAGTATCGAAAGTAAAAAGTAAACAGCAATGCATTGTTTTATTATTGTTGTATGTAACACTTACAGCACCTTATGCCTCTGAATCTATGCCTGCCTACCCTCATATCAATATCAAATGTATTTCTAGAACACAGTTCCAGACAGTATAGTGGGATTGAATGTGAGATTGATGAAGTGCACTCAATAACGTCCATAACGGTTTCAGACACCCAAATGGCTGTTCCCTCAAATAGTGCCCTATTTAAAGTTTTTTGGCTTTGATGTCAACCCGACTTTCATTTCCAACCAAAATCCAACGTCGGGTTCTGACGTCAATCTAACTTTCATTTCCAAACCAAAATCATCCCCAGACTGACATTATTACTATCTACTCAAGGGCCTTAATTGACAGACATGTAGTGGAGTTAAAAGTATTATATTTGTCTTTCAAATGTAGTGAAGTTAAAGGAGTAGTTCACTTTTAAAAAAACTTTTGCTGATAATTTACTCACCCCCATGTCATCAAGATATCCATGTCTTTCTTTCTTCAGTCGAAAAAGAAATTAAGGTTTTTGATGAAAACATTACAGGATTTCTCTCCATATAATGCACTTTACTGGGAACCAAACGGTTCAAGGTCCAATAGACAGTTTCAGTGCAAACTGTTGAAAGGGCTTTAAACGATTCCAGACGATGAATAAGGGTCTTATCAAGCGAAACTATCGCTCATTTAAAAAAAAAAAAAGCTCAAATGTTTATAAGCTTAAATCCTCGCCTTGCTCTGTTTTGTGACTCCTGTTTGAACTCGTTCATCAAAATGAACAAATCTTTTTCCGAGTCAATACTTTCATTTCGTTCATCGAATGAACCAAATGATTTGAAAAAAGATTTGTTAATTTTGATGAACGAGTTCGAACAGGAGTCACAAAACAGAGCAAGGTGAGCATTTGAGCTTATAAAACTTAAACTTTTTTTATATAAATGAGCGATCGCTTCGCTTGATAAGACGCTTATTCATCGTCTATAATCGTTTAAAGCCCCTTGGAACAGTTTGCTGTTTGCTCTGAAACTGTCTTTTGGATCTTGAACCGTTTGGTTACCAGTAAAGTGCATTATATAGAGAAAAATCCTGGAATTTCTTTTCGACTGAAGAAAGAATGACATGGATATCTTGGATGACATGGGGGTGAGTAAATTATCAGCAAAAGTTTTTTTTTTTTTAAAGTGAACTACTCCTTTAAAGTGAGAAGTTTCCAGAAAAATAATACTCAAGTAAAGTACAGATTCTCAAAAAGTGTACTCAAGTACAGTACTCAAGTAAATCTACTTTGTTACTGTCCACCTCTGCACTGAAGGCAAGCTGAAGTCTTTCCAATGGCCAAAACTTAATTGTAAATTAAGTTTTAATGTAATTAAATGTAATTCTGGCTGCATTTACATGCACGTTTATGTTCCTGTATTATCTGGGACTGCAGTATTTCAAATAAGCCACATAAAAGCTTCATGTCTTTTCAAATGTTATCTGTTATTTCATAGACGTTTACAGTCAGCATGAAATGGAAGTTGCGATAGTCTTTTCTTCTCTGTTGTGATGTAGGCTATATCCAAAAAAACAAATAGCCTACTAGTGAATGTACATTTCTGGCATAGTCACCTTAACCTAAGCAGCTCAACTTTTGATATATTTTATGAAGTGCACCCATTATACTATTAAAATTCAAATAGAATTAGAAGAATAGACAGTTCTTTATAAGAATCTCATGCAGTCATCTTACAGTATACACCAACATTACACCAAATGCATAATAAAAGGGAAACAAGGGTTGTTTATGCATGTAAATGTAGCCACTATCACATCTTATTTTATGAAGTTTGTTTTGGCTGTTCTGTGAATTAGATCATATATACAGAATATACCCTTTAATCTTTGATATGGTTTGGTTCTCATCCATATTCACCAGCTATGATATGTTGTCTGGTTGTCAATCTAAAATAGACTATGGGCTAATAGCAAGAAAAAAGGAGAAACAATTATACATGTACTCATGTATGAAGAGGAATTATCCATGTGATGGATCTTGCGCTGGCAATTGGCAGCACTATGTGAATAGTAGACAAAGCAACCAGTACTGGTTCAGTGTTTTGTTTTGTTTTTTGTACAAAGTCATGTGATGAATATTTTTTTATTTTCTTCATGAGTTTTATTTATTTGTTTTATACTTTATAACACCATTACTTTCCACTTCCACACCGTATAATCATGCACCAGTGTTTGTTGTACTGCAGATGTTTTTGTAACATATCGGAGGCACTTCAAGTGCTGATTTCCTCACAGAGCCTGCCAACAGAACTGAAAAGAAGTGCAGGCTGAATTTAAATGCTTTTTTTCTATCTATATTATCTGTCACTTGGTGGGGGTTTTTTTCTTTCAGATTTCATGTTTTTAAAAAAGTTTCCCCTATTTTTAACGCTACGTTTTCCTGTTAATATTTAGATTATTTCTTATATATATATGCATACACACTCAGTATTTGTGTGTATACAGTTGTGGTCAGAATTTTTGCCACCCTTGATAAATATGTAGAAAATAAATCTGCATTATTAATCCTTTTGACCTTTAATTTATTTATTTATTTTTTTAAGACAAAAATCTAACCTTTCATTGACAGAAAACTTTTTAAAATGGTGGAAAATCTCATTATGAAATAAACGTTTTTCTCTATTACACACTGGCCACAATTAATTGCACCTTTTTATTCAATACTTTCTGCAACCTCTTTTGGCCTATATAACAGCTCTGAGGTTTATCCTATAATACCCAAATGAGTTTGGAGAACACCTGACAAGAGATCAGAGATCATTCCTCCAGGTCCAGTCTAGTCCTCCAGGCTCTCCAGGTCAGGGATGTCCTGGAGAGTTTAGCTCTGGCACTGATATAAACTTGCCTTACCTTTAGCATTATAGTAATCCTGAAGACATTGATTAGCTTGCTTAGGTGTGTTTGATTAGGTTTGGAGCTAAACTCTGCAGGACAATGACATGAGATGAGAGCAGAGGATTGAGATGATGAGAGCAGAGGATTTTTCTTGAAACCCTCCCAAACATGTGGTTTGACCTCAAGACAATTCTCTAGCTGTGATCCATGGAGTCTTAGGCCACTCAAACGATCCTTCTTGCTCCACACAAAGAGGGTATAGATACTCAATTATTGACCTGCTATTCAGCTATTATCTTACAGCCACTTTTTTTATTCTGTGATCAGAACTATATTCTTTGGTTTTACTTATTGTGATGGATGATTAACGGAATTTGACCTTTAAATTTCCTTATATTTATACTGAATATAATATATAAATCAGGGCCGGATAAATGTATGTAGTCATCCTGGTGTGCTACAAATTGTAAATATGATGGAGAATATACTTCAGATGTATTATACTCAAGATTTTCTAGGTATACCAATAATTGTGCCCAATGTGCATTAGAGAAAATCTAATTATGTGGACCCACCACCACCATTCAGTTTTACATCAGTGAAAGGTTACATTTTGTTTTGTTTTTATGATAAACAATGCAGAATTTTATTTTCACAGCCTTCTTTGATCAGATTTACCATGGGTGGACCACGACTCTATACATACTGACACTTCACAAATAGGGTACAATTTGGTGTCCAGTTACTGTAGAACTGTTAGATGTTTTAAAAACTATTATCTAACAGACAGTAGCTGGTTTCCAACACTTTAAATGTCATTGTCTCCTCTTAAAATTGTGATTTGTCTTGTCCCGTTCATTTCCGGTCCTTGTTTTGTACCCTATTCGTAGAAGTTTTGCTGTCCACATGAAACAGTATTAAGTTCTTCTCATACTGTCAAAAAAAAAAAAAAAATCAAAGGTAATTTTTTTACAGTATGAGCTTGGCGTAAGTGACCATGCTTGGACAGATTTATTTTTCATCTGACATGCTTTAAACATCACAACATAATCAGCATTACTGTAAAATACTTTGCAAAATACATGCTTGCTTGTTTGTTGTTTTCAGTATAACAGTGTGGGTTAATAAGCAGTTACATTTCTAATCTGTTGCTCTTCCCAGAGCTTGGCACATTTGTAACCCAGAATAGTTGTTGAGTTGACACTTTGACACCCTCTCTTTTAAAGTGAATGTGCTTCCTATTAACTTGTTCACTGGTCTTCCACATCTAGACACTTATTATCTCTAAATTCACATGTATAGAGATACTCTTGTTCATTATCTGAATCTCGTGTATTTTTGTTGGGCAACCTTCTATATCTAACATCTAAAACTAAAGGTGCAATGTTTTGTAAGGTTCATTGATTCTTATTGCGAAACTATTTCTTACCTTTTGGGTGAAATTTTATCAATTCATTGAACCTCCTGGCATCAACTTCATAAAGGGAATTAAAACAATCTTATTTCAGGCTCAGTGGACTGTCATTGTGGGTTTTTTTTTATTTTCTTTAAATGTCATTAACTTGAGAGCAGAACAGTATTGGAAGGGTTGTATGAAAAGAATGTACATATGTGAATATATTAGAAAATACCTTCATGTATATCTTTTTTTTTTCATCCTCTATTCGATAAAAGATCCATTTCCTTGTGAATATATGACTGGATTATGCCATATACACACATACGGTACAATAGTTTGCACACACTTTCATTGGTATTAATCTGTCATACACGTGCTCGCACACACACTGTACTGTACACCATGACCACTGTGAGTGAAGCAGGAGGCTCTGGATTTTGTATAAATTGTACATGTGAATGATGTTACAGTTGAAAAATTTGTAGTATTGCTATTGGTTTATTTTCTATGAAAGAACATTTGTGACCCGTTACGTTTTTCTTCAATAAAATATGGAGCAAGGGTCAGTGTCGTGAGTCATGTGGTAATTGTGCTCTTAAAAAAAAACGTGTCTAAATGATTTATTCCTGATTGTGTTGTCCCTGATATTTTTTCTTCTCCAGCCCACCAGAGGGAGCTATAGGTTGAAAAATAATCTCAACGTTGACATGCGGTTGATTGTATGTATTTTGTTGACATATTTAGCAGCACAAATACTGGAGATAAACAGAAAAAAACAGATCATATCATTCAGAGAAACTGAAGACTTGTGCCTCCCAATCTTGTTTTGATGACCTACTCTTCCAACCAGATGCTGAACTATTTTTTTTAGCTATCAATGCACTCTCTATCTGTGTGAGTGACAGAGTGAAAGAGAGATAGATAATAAGCTTTTTCAGTGGTAGTATTAGAAAGATTTTGGCTGTGATTTGGGGGTGTTACTGTGTGGAGCCTGAATTCAGACCATAGTTGGCAATTTTCAGTAATTGTTCATTATTTTTGCAGGTGATTTGTGACTAGTATCCAACCGATGACATTGGGAAACTCCATTTGGTGATGATAGTGGTGCTGATTTTTTCAAACTTTATATTCAAACTCTTAAAACGCTATCAGTGTTCTCACAGGTTCGCGTTTTTAAAGTTTGTGTAAAGAGAGCTTATGAGTTTTCTGTTAAAACAGTGTTCTTTTAGCGGCCCCTAAATTAATGATCATTTGTGACGGAAGTGAATCATTCGAAACTAAGATTAACTGGAAAATAACTTTATTCTAGAGCTGCCATATAGCCAAAACAATCTGTTACCTTAATTTCCTATTATCACTGTAAAGCCGCTTTGGAGCAATCTACATAAAAGCATTTAATGTTTATGACTAAATGTTTTAGGTGGCTTACTGGACACCTATTTTGCACTCGTAGTCACGACAAATAGGGGTCAACCAAAGACACATCAATGGCTAATCTTTGAAACATGATCAAACTGTGTCCGGCCCATCTGATAAGTGTAGTATCTCCTTGTTGGCTGCTGTGCAGTGTTTATTTAATCCAATCAAATTAGCCACCACAACAAAAGTACAATGAAATATGAATCCAGTAATCCTGTCATCTGTACTAAATACGTGGTCATGTTATTTTACATATATCACTGTGCACTTATATCAACATAAATTGAATTTGTCAGTACTGTGATTGATAGTGCTTTAATGATATGGCCCAGATTCGTTGATCCCTTGTAGTTAGGACGTCAATGCTGTGCATTCAAGTGGGTGTCCTAGTTTCCGAGACATTCATATTTAGTGACGATTGGTGATATTTTGTCAGTTGTCTCAACGATGCAAAGGTTTAGCGAGGGTGACAGTATCTTGCTCTTGGGTATGTTGGTGAGGATCATGTGGAGTGAGAGCCCAGAATGCACCTGGAAGAAAAGTGTCGCCATGTCCTCAGCCGAGGCTGGCAGGTGCTCTTTTTAGGGCCGCTGGCATGTAGTCTTCTTCGTGTGAGAATGTGTAGATGGGATTATCTCATCTTTCTCTTTAAAGACCCTAGGGAGAGAATCCAAGCTAGATGATCTTCTCCACTAAGCCCGGTCATGCACCCTTCTTGACGATTGATAGTTTGGTTCTGTAAAATGAGATTGAATCTCTGCCAAAGCAAGCCACACAGATCGATCGTCATTTTATTGTCTCGCATGCAAGTTCATTTTTTGCTCACAGTAAGTAGCATTGTTTCCTTTCCTGTTGTGTCCCATCCAAAAGCCAACTGTGTCACACAGTATGTCGCTCATGATATTTATAATTTATTCATATGCCAGACGTTAATTGTGAAAGGACAATCTGCATGGCTTTTCTGACACTTCCAAATGCCCAACTGTGAAGATATCCTGAACCTACTGTACCTTCCACTAATGAACCTGACATTTGTTTCTTTTACAGGGACACCGGAGGAAGTAACATTTCAGACTAGTTGATATTTTTCAAAGATGTGCCACATAAAAAAAGGTCAAAGGCAAGTCCTTTTTTTTCCCGTTGATGTCTGCCAGAAAGTTTAAGGTTACAATATGACCTATGGGAGTATTGTGTAATTCCATTGGGCTGTGCCATGCCATTCTCCAGTGCATGTGATGTAAGAGGAAAGCTGACTGTTCTATTTGCCTGGAGATTTACAGCAGCACAGGAGTAAACATGAATTAAGAACACTGGGCGACAAAAATAAACAACAGCAGCTGCAAAAGCGATGAGTAATGACCGTTTTCATGAACGCACTGGAGAAGAGGTACTGTCCAAATCTTTTTGTATTCCCCTCGATTCATTTAAAATGTGGATGTTTTGAGAGCTTTGATATTTTCAGGACAAAAAGTCTGCACCTGTGACGAACTCATGCAATTTCTGATTTGTAGCATGCAATAGAAGGCAATGTTGTTCTCCTTTGAGGTTCACACAGTTATTCACACCATCTCTCACTTTCAGGGCAGTAATCTGTATGCGCACAGCCCCATGTTAATCGTCACATGCATCACCATGGCAATGGAGACAGAATATGAAATAAGACACTACGCAGACTGAATCAAAACACAAAAAGAAATCGAACGTGATTTAATGCAAAAACTGTTGCCAACAAGTCATTAGCTGTTTATCCAAGATGGAAGAAGACTTGCAACCACAGCCTTGGGTCAAATTTTTTTATGGGCACCACAGTTGAAATGTCACCCACTCAAGAAAAGACGCAAATGGACCAAGATACGGATCAGCACAGTGTACATTTGAATTAAATAACCAGAATTCCCTTCTGACTGTGGGTAAACCGAGTGGTCTACACCTCCCCTTCCGTCGTCACATTCCCCTCCCCTCTCCATGCCTCCAGCGCTTCGCAGTCTCTAGTTCACTCGTCTCTATTTACCTCTTTGCTAATCCCTCACATCGCGCTCTCTCTCTTCCACACATTCTCTCGATCGCTGTCTCTCCTCCCCTTTCAAGCTCAGAGCCAGCGGGCTGCCACACGAGCCACAATGCCTGCTACATGATCTCCTGGAAAACAGAGTCTGTGTCTTTGTAGCCACTTGCTGCTGCTCAAGCCTTGGTAGATTGCAATCTAGGAGACAAGGAAAGATGCCTTCGCGACAACCCTGACTCCTGTCATCTTCAGATGCGACCCTGTCCCCTTTCCTAGTATCTTGCCCCCTGAACCTTCACCCCACCCCCTCTCCTCTATCCCTCTCCTGCCCTCCCTCACTTAATCCCCCCCCCCCAATCTTCCCCTCACCTTGCCCCCTCTTGACAATGTTCTCATGTGTTTGTTGGCTTCAGCCTTTCCTTGCCTTGCTATCCTCTACCTTGGTAACTTGGGGGTATAACTGCCCATCTAGCTGCCTGTGTCCGGACCATCACACCGTGGACTGCACAGGTCAAGGACTCACCCGTCTTCCAGACTCTATCCCTTTGGACATACGGAGACTCCTTCTGTCTGACAACTGGATTTCCTGGATCCCTTCTGATTTCCTGGTTCTCTACAGTGATTTGGTCTACCTGGATCTGAGAAATAACTCCCTAACGAGCCTGGAACCTGGGACTCTGAGTACGTCCTCCAGACTGGTCTATCTAGACCTGGGGAGCAACAACTTGACTGAGATACCCTCTGGAACTTTCGGGGAGTCCCGTAGTCTGATCAAGCTACGGCTGGGGAACAATCCGTATTTGAATATGATCAGCAAGGACGCCTTCTTCGGCCTCACCTCCTTGCGAGAGCTCGAGCTGGAGAGGAATGCCCTCTCTGGCCTGGACGTCGGGGTGTTGAGCCAGTTGCCTTCCTTGCGGATGATACGCCTGGAAGGGAACCCCTGGGTATGCAATTGCAACTTTGCCAAACTCTTCCTGTGGCTGTTAGAAAATCATCACAAGCTCCCAACTGGTAAGCTTCTTAAATCTTGCTTTTGTGATCTGCATCCATCTGCATGCAATAATGTCATACTGTTTTTTTTTTTCTAATAAACACTAGAAACCTTTTCAATCACTTGAACCCTTCACCGTGTGTGGTGATTCAATTCATTTTCTGACTAGGTCATACATGTGGGTGAACTGATTTTGTTTTGGATAGAGACACACTTTAGGTGATCACTAGTATATGCTAAATGTTCTTGTGCATAATTCATGAAACATATGCCACACAACATGTGCCCTAATTTGTATCTCATGTCTTGTTCTCTTGGTTGACGTTAATGTGAGAGGTAACTAAAGGAAAAAAAAAAGGGAACTGTACCCTCTTGTATAAAGTATCCGTTGGTCATTAGGTCACTTACCACTTAGTTTAAGGTCAAGACATCTACATCAAATATGAATGCATGGTCCTCACTGTCCCTTAGAAGCTGTTTAAGTCTGTTTAAAAGATCAATGTAAGATTAAGTTGCATTTTTACAAAGATTTCAATATAAAAACAATTTGTTTGGGTTTTGGTCACACATACATTATATATTGTATGCTATTGGAAACTTAACCAATTATTATGCACACTTTCTTAAATCATAGTTATCCGCATAGATGTGAATCTTCCAGATAGGCTTAAACTCCATATTTAGGGAAAGATTTCCTTAATATTCAGACTATTTGAATTTTATTTGAATAATTCCAGAGCATAGGATTTGAAGGAAGAGGCTGAGATTGTATATTTTACATTTATATGCAAACATCTGGCAGACACTTTTACTGGAATTGAAATTGCATTCAAGGTGTACATTTTATAAGTTCATGCATTTCTTGACAATTAAACCCACAACCGTGGTGTTATGTAGCTACATAATGCTATAAATGCTGGGGGGTTCGATTGCTGGAAAAAAATACAATAGTTTTTTTACTGTAATTCTAACAAAATACTTCAGAATCCACCATAATGTAGTCTTTAATTTAGATAGTCTAGTTTAAACTCCCTTACAGTGTTTTAAGTCTTGCACTTGGGTATGGATGAACACGTTACATCCATTATTCAACCCAACATCGAATCTGATACTGATGATAACACACCTCGGGCACACTTTCAGTTGCCTGGTAATCTGATATTCAGGTGGATAATTAAGAGCAAGAACCAAGATTTCCAGCAAAATGTAAGCAATGTAGTGACATCCACATATGTGACAGGCGCACACACAACTCTTTAAACAACCCTCAAAGGTCAACAGACAGACCCTGAGAGGTTACCACGTCATAAAATATAATATCACAATGAAACCAACAAGTTATGCATTCACCACAAGATAAAGCATGCACAGTTATAGCAAAAAAGAATGGAATTTTTCAGGCTTACCTACAGTATGTAGCGTAGGATTTAGAGCACACTAATTAAATGTACTGAATGAATTCAGTGTAATCTGAACGGAGAGACCTAATGATAATGATATTCATATATTCAGCTTTATTACACACCCGAGGTGAAGCTTTGATTCATTTCATTGTTGCGAACACAAGAATATGGCTTGCGTTACACATATGTGGTGACAGAAGGCAATACGACACTAGTCGGCTGACTGAGCTTGTGGCCGCTGTGAGAATTGTCTAAATGGGGGAAAGCATGTGCTGCATGCGTGTTAGCCATTTGTGATTTTCGCTTTGGGGATCTCCGGTGTAAAACACTGAAGCTTGAGCATGATGAAACGTCAGATGAGCTCCTAGAGACGGGCAAACGGCCACGTGACAGACACAACAAAAGAGGCTGAGGTCACTGAATCCCCTGCATGTGGAAAACCCCTTCTGGATGGAGTGAATCATCCACACTTAACTGCCTCACACGTTTGATGATGATGTGAACTGACTTTGGCCAATGACATGAGCAAACATGGTGGCATTGTATTATGACAAGGATGGTTATATCAAGCGTTTCTTTTATTTGAATTCAATTCTTTCTCGTTCTCTCTCTCTCTTAAAGAATAATATGCTCCTAAAGAGCTACACAGAATCACAAGGGATTTTGAGCGTGAACGCAATTTAAGAAGAGATGGGGCTGTGGAGCTCTGCCGCTCTGTTGTGTCTGTCTGTCAGCGTGGCTGTGTTACGTAGGCGATGTTCCGCTTTAAATCTGTCATCTGGTGTGCGCTGATCACACGGCTGAAAGGAGATTAAAACTCCCTCTGTGAAAATCCAAATACAAACCTACAAGGAAAATTTCACAAATGTTTCCCATACAGAGAGGGGAGGGGTGGAGGGGATTGGAAAGCATCCCATCTCACATCTTATCATGCTGTTATGTAATAGGAGTTTTCTGAGTCATATCTGCAATCGTGTTTTTAAATACAAAAATGTTCAAATAATAATACCAACATGCTACAGTACAGGGAATATTTCTGTATAGCCTACTCTATCATAATATGTTTATTTCTGTGTATACATTATAAGTACTATTTGTCTTATTTAGTGTAAACTATTTTTAAGGGTGGAAACAACGATTTGTCATTAGTAATGACATTAAGATTTTGATATTTTTATTTAGATCATTTGCAGAGGCCTCGGAGTTTCTGTTGTGGCTAGGTTTTCAGATTTGAGCACATTGTGTTCCAGTGCAAACCAACCAATTTGGAAAACAACCTCATTCTAGGTAGAGCTTACCCATCATAAAAGCACTTGAATGAAATACTGGTATGTTATTACCGTACTTGTTCGGCTGGATATATAGCATTGAGAGTGTGTGTGTGTGTGCGTGTGTGCGTGTGTGTGTGTGTGTTTGTGTGCGCGCGTTAATGAAGTCCACTTGCTCATTTATTATCCTTTGAAGCGATACACTGTCTGAATATGTGACCATCAAAATGACATTAAAGAGCTGAACAAAGAGAAATGAAATGGGGGTTTAAATGGGAAATATAAACTGAAACGGACAGTACAATTAAATAATATGTTTAAAAACAGCTGAACAGCTTTCATTTTCAATACACAACATTCAAAAGTTCATTAAATATTTTTTAAAGAATAAATGAAGAGTTCAGATGCAAAAGCCTCTAAATTCCATTTGAAATTTTCTTCTAAAATGACAATTTTTATCAAGCTTGTATATTTCAGTTCAGTAATTTCACTTAAATGACAATTAATAGGTAATCTTCATTGCCATTTAAGTGAAATTACTGAACTTAGATATACAAGCTTTATAAAAATGATCATTTTAGAAGAAAATTTCAAATGGCACTTATAGAGGCTTTTGCATCTGAACTCTTCAAATGCTCACTAAGACTGCATTGATTGATCAAAATACTGTAAAATTAGGTCCGTTTTGAATATTAAAATGTTCTATCATATAATAGGCCTATTTATAATAATATTTAATATTGAAATCTCAATTTAATATGTATTTTAACTATAATTTATTCATTATAGCTGAATTTTCACAGTGTGAAACATTTCCATGCAAACTGGCTTTCATTCGATCATATGATGCAATGGATGGTTGAGATTTTTAAAACATGGTGATTTGTTCAAACTTCGATAATGTTTGTGCATGATATTGAGCAGCTGAGGATGTGACATTAGTGACCTGTCATGTGAGCTGGTTCGGAAACTCGTACAAGTCCGGTAACTGAACACTGGTCGTGAGAGACCAAACTAAATGTTACATGGACTCTTCACCTAACGATTCACGGTACTTTTTTTTTTTCAAGGCATATTATTTGAAGCTGTCATATAATGAGAAATGACATTCATTTTAAGTAATGTGTTCTATGAAAATACTGTATATATTGTAATTCTAAACTTACCTCCCTAGTCCAAAAACACAAAAATAACACAATAACAACAACAAAACTAAGCTTATATGTGTGGGCCTGGTAAACCCTACATTATAGGGATAAAATGTCCCCACACAGATGGCAATATCCATAAAACTGTGACATTTTTTTGTCCCCATGAGGAAAACAGCTTATAAATCACACAAAGTGATGTTTTTTGAAAATGTAAAAATGCAGAAAGTTTTGTGTGATTGGTAGGTTTAGGGTTAGAGTAAGGGGATATAGCATACAATTTGTACAGTTTAAAATCATTACATCTATTCATTCATTCATTCATTTCATTTTATTATCCACAATGTGGAAATTTGCCTGCGGTCTCATGAAAACAACAATTAAACCAACAACAACACGAACAACAGCACTAACACACAGACATCTTCAGGGCAAAATGCAGCACAGCAGTAGCCATTATGTTACAGTGCATCAACGAGACTTGGTTTTCAACATCCGGATTGTATTAGGAATAAATTAATTTTTAAAGATATTACGATTTGCCCTAGGTACTTTGTAACGTCTGGCAGAAGGGAGAAGTTCAAACTCCCTATTGAGTGGATGAGTAGGGTCTTTTGCTATTTTAAAAGCTTTTTTCCCGAGAACTTCCTCGTACATGGAATTTAGTTGTTTCTGCCTTGACCCTATGATTTTTGAAGCGAGGTTTACTATTCTCTGCAACTTGCTTCTCCCTTTTACATTTAAATTACCGTACCACATCGCCATGTTAAAAGTTAGGATACTCTCTATAAGATTCTTATAAACTATTTCCATAATGTGCTTGCTCACTCTAAAGAAGTTGAGCTTGCGCAATAAATTGAGACGTTGATTACAGGTTTTAAAAATATAATCTGTGTTCACACCAAAGTTTAGATTCGAATCAATATAAGTGCCAAGGTATTTGAACTCTTCTATCTCTACGATTTGTCCCCTAATTACTGTATAAGGGGCAGAACTATGAAGAGACGTGTGTGTGTGTGTGTGTGTGTGTGTGTGTGTGTTAGGGCTGTCAAGCAATAAAAAATGTAATCTAATTAATTACGTGATGTGCCGATTGATTAATCTTATTAATCACACATCAATTTTGGCTGTGCAATTAAGTCATTCATGTTAGATGGGAAAAGCATTGAAAGACATCACAAAAAGTAGATTTAGAAGGACATATTTTGATTCAACGTAGAATTTATTACACAAACTTTAAAAGGCTAAAACATTGCCATTACATTAGTTATTTATTTTTTCCACTGGAGTGTGTTTTTTTTTTTAAAGCAGCATCTGAAGTCAGTTGTTGTGCATCATGTTCGTTACTAAACTGCATAAGACATTAAGGTCTGGGCTGGGGTGGGGAGCATTCAAAGCATTAATAATGTTTATGTAGGCTATCTGTGTAATTTATATGTCTAATGTGAAGTGGAATAAAATATCAAAACTTTTTTGATAATTTTTGGTTTTGTTAAAAGTTGTTTTCAGAAAGTTTATTTTCCACAATAATTTCCCCCCTCTCTGTCTGTCTCTTTTACAGGGTTAGAGGGTATGGAGTGCTCTCTTCCAGTGGACGGGCGGCAGGTGTCTCTCAGTGAGCTTTCTGAGGACAGTTTCCGCGAGTGTCGGGGATTGCTGACTCTCACTGATTATCTTATAGTGATTTTTTCTGGAATTTGTATTTCGGTGGCAGCCATTATTGCCAGTTTCTTTTTGGCTTCCACCATCCACTGTTTCCAGCGACTCAAATCCAAAAGGACAGATGAAGAGGAGGCAGAGGAATGAGGGGACAGAATAGAAGTTACAAATTACCCATAATTCAACACAGGGGAAACCAAGGGATTGGATAAAGGGGTGAATCACCTTATTTCCATGACAAAAGAACCCTGAATTAGGCCCCTGTGCAACTAAGGTGAGGCTGCTGTCTCGCATCTCGTGATTCACAGCCTTCATCCGCGTTGCTTGCAAGAAGCATCATATTTTTATACTTGAACACCAGGTGATTGAATTGAGCCTTAAGACTAAAACTGTTCCTGAACATGCAGTTTATGAAACCACTGTCTCATGCCCCTGTATTCAAAAGTAATCAGCATTATATTTTGACATCAGACAGCAACAATGGTCTTTTTATGAGATGTGCGAGTTAGTATTTTCTACATGAGTTATTTTTGGTATTGTGTACTTGAATCTTGCTCTGTTGTAGTAAGGTTTAGCTACTTGCACTTTAAAGTACAGAAGACATTGCACACAATCCCAGTGAGCCATATTGTAAGCCCTTTTTCATAAACCATAATGGCACGTATCACCAAAGAATTAACATAAAATTAGCATACAATGTAATGTAAATGTTTTACAAGAGAAGGTTTCAAAACACCATTATAAGTATTGTAAGACATGTTTGGCTGTTGTCTGTAACCTACAACAACTTCATAAATGTATTAATACAGTAGTTGCAGATGGGTCAAAATTAAAGGCCCTATATAAAGTAATCAAGGTATTTTAAAGACTAAATTAAAAGGGAACTTTTTGTCTTTTTATGTCAGTTCTGTCTAGTTAATTCTTTCCTTTTTACTTTATGTTATGACTAAATAAACATTGACGCCAAAGTGTTTGAAATGATTAATATCATGTCTTAATCTTTTTCTTTTTTTTAGCATATGATAACTAATGGTAAGAAATGATGTTTCTGGTGAGTAAATCTTGCTGGCTTGATGCAGAAGGACGATTGACTCACATTTAATAAACAGCAGGAACCAAATGAGATACACACCAGCACAAAACGTCAACACAAGACCATGAACTGAAGATAACAAAGGGTGTAAATAGGCCTACACAGATGATGAGGAACAGGTGAGAGATGACTCAATGAAACAATGAATCACTATGACAACCAAGCAAACAAACTAAACAGGAAAAGGGAAACTAGGCCAAACAGACCAGAAAGAACTTCAAACTAATAGTCACAAGACACAGACCAAAACAGACTATAGCCTATTACATTTAATTATACAGTTTTTAGAGCTCAAATATTTTCTATAAAAACTCCTCTTCATACTGTCTTAAGCTGAAGCAGTCCTGCTTTCTGCCACCAAAATAACAGCAAGTTCCTGCAGGTGCAACCAATGACATGATAAGCTATATATCATTCCTTTTCATTTGACCCAGAAAGCCCTGAGCTTTCAAAGTGCAAAGCAAACAATGGAGCAAATGCAGTTCCTTTATGTAATCTCATTTTGCTTCTACCGCACTTAGTTTTTTAGGTTGCTGGGGGATGTTTTTTTTTTTCTCTCGATGAGAGCTTCTAAAATAAAGCTTAATATATTTGCTGTTGATGTCAGCTATCTATGACTGAGCAACAGTGACGTTTGAGTTTTACTGCGGCGTCATAAATGAAACCGACGCCAGACTCAACGATTACCCCTCGAGATGGGAATTTGAGGATGGAAAACGTACTATGCTTATTTGCGCTCATTTCTCCCCACTCATTTTCTAGGCGAAAAGTTGAATGAGACAGAGGCTAGAATTTGCCAAATTGAGGCTACAATTCTCCAACACCCAGATCTTCTTGTTGCTATGGTTACGTGTCTGTGGGCCAGTTGAGTTGAATTTAGACACCGCTACTGAGAATGGGTTTTGAATATTTGACTAATCATGTCTCCTCCTGTCCCTTACCATTTCGCAGTGACTCTTGCCCTTCCTTTCCTCAAAATTGCCTTGATTTATAGTCCATCTTCCGTGGTTGTACTTAACGTTATGAAACTAACATTCCTGTGGTAATCATTTACTCCTTTCCTTAGTATGATGGCCACCCTTTCCTTACCTTGAATGGCCAATCTTCAGAAGATAAATAACAAAATTATTAATATTATTAGAAATAAATATTTAATGCGCAGAAATAAATTAATTTGTTCCAAACCATATGAATTTCAAACACAAAATTTGTATATTTTGAACAATATTGGCAGACGGGCATTGACTTCCACATTATTATTATTATTATTATTTTACAAAAGAGGTTTTTTTTATGTATAAAATCAATTTGTGTTACAAATTTGAAGTTGATGTGACACAAATTTAAGTTCCTATGATATTTAGTGTAGCCACTGGATGTCACCCACATTCCATTGATTTTTTTATGCATATAAATTTCTGTCCAAATTTCACGTCTGTTACAAAACAGTAGGCCTAAGTCAATTTTATTTATATAGCACATTTTACACATAGCAGGGCTATCCAAAGGGCTAAACAGAGTAAAAAACAAATCGAAAAAATAAAAAAAACAACCAAACAAAAGAGAAAGCAATAGCATCAGGAGAAAATTAAAAATTAAAATTAATTTATCATAGCGCTTTAAAAACAAACAACAGAATTTTAAACTGAATTCTAAAATGGGTCGGAAGCCAATGAAGTGAGGCTAAAATGGGGGTTACTTGACTGTATTCTTCTGTCTCCATCAGCAGCCTTGCAGCCTCATTTTGCACCGTCTGGAGTCAAGCAAGTGATGATGAGGAAGACCCAAATACAAAGAATTACAGTAGTCCAAGCATGAGGTAATAAAAGCATGAATAACCTTCTCCAAATCATGGAAATGACAGAATTGATTTGAGTTTGGAAACTAACCACAATTGATAAAAACTATTCTTTACAACAAAATTAATTTGTTTGGATAAACATAATTCAGAGTCAAGAATAACAAGCTTCCTGATCTGAGAGGAAACTGAGGGGAAATGGTTACCCAGTTCCTTAATAGGAGTATTTTTCAGTTTTGGTAGGCCAAAGACCATAATTGAAAAAATCAATCACCAAAGATGGAGCCATGAGACTCAGAGCTTTCAAACGATATGTATTTTGTCAAGGTTTTGACTATAAAGTTAATAAGTAAATAAATGTTGTACTATGAAACCTGACACTGCCCACCAGGGGATGAGCCTGCTAAAAGAATTTAGAGTACCATTTTCATGGTAAAGCAACGTCCAATTTCAAAACGATTTTCACAAGATGAATTTGAGTTCGTAATAGTTTGAATGATACCTAATTTATGATGACTACTAAAATATGGGCTATAAAAAGGCGATAAAAAGAGCACCAAGCGTCCCACTATAAGGGCGGTGACAGTTAAGGGGTTAAGACTATACCAAAATGCATGTTTGAGTTGTTTAAACTGAATGCAACTTGCACTGACACATCTTAAAATATATCAGTGGAATTATTTTGTCTCAAGATGCACACCAGTAATGTTTTTTTTTTCCTAAAAGCTACTTAAATGTCCTAATTTACCTAAACCCTGGCTTAATCTAAGCCCTGTCTGTGAAAATAGGCCTAAAACTCATAAATTATTTCTTATCAATTCAATTTTAAAGGGTGAGGGTCAAAGGAGGTTAGAACAGCATGTCTAATGAACATGAAGGCATGTGCCAGGAATGAAGGTATGTGTCAAGGCCTGTTCACTTCAACAGGGCCAAGATTGTTTTACATTCAGGGCAAATGAAACTGATCCTCCAAGTGTCCACTCAACCAATGGTGGACTATGACCTGAGAACGAAATCCTCAGATCCATGAAAACAAGAGCAACATGACCCTGCATCCTGAGCCTCTTTACTATTGCTGACACCGATGCTGGTTAGTTTTCAATGATGAGTGTGATTACAGCAAAGCAAAAAAAAAAAAAAAAAAAGGTCTGTCAATAGTGAGTAAAAGGGGGAAAATACATCCAAATTTTCTCATGTGAATAGGGTAAAAATTTTAACCTTGTTTGCATCTCATAACATAGATATATTTTTAGATATATATTTTTAAGACATTCCAAAAAAATTGCTATAGGTTTTATATAAATGCATTTTTGTATTATATATTCTTATCCATATTATTCATTTATCATTTATCTGTATTAACTCTATCTTTTAATTTAGGTCTCAGCATATATTCAAGTATTTAGTACATCATCTATGTTCAGCCAATTTTATTCTATTCCAGTTTATCCACTTTTAATTCACATGCATTTCTAATATTATGTTATTCGTATTAAAAATGATCTTTGTTACATATTCTTTCTGTTATATTGGAAGCATCTCAATGACTTAATGATGTTTCTTAGAACAGTTCAATGTACTTTTCCATGTATTTGAAAAATGCTTATGCTGTCTTTCTTCTGAAAACAATAGTCTACAGGTATATCTATTTTGTCTACTGGTTTAGATTTTGATAAAAGTTAAAGTCAGATTTGGTTATACAGTCTATTCTGTAGAAAATCACCTTCAAAAGAGACATTAATATTTTAGACACACGAAAAAAAGGTACAAAAGCTGTCACTGGGGCAGCTGGAGCTGTCACATTTTCAATAGGCTACACTTTTGTACCTCTTAAGGTAGGCTACATTTAGGAGCCTACCTAAAGTGTACATACCTAAAAGAAACAAAAGTGTACTTTTTGAAAATGTATGGAAGGGGAGGAGGGAGAGCACTGCCCCCACTCCACTGTCCAGATGTGGAGTTTTAAAGGGCTATGAGCTGAACAGATGGCGCTCTATTCTATTGTAGGCAGACTGGGATTATATGGTTGCACACGACCAGCCAGGGGGATGCAGAGCTTCACATGTGCTGGGATTATTGTTATTTTATTTGCTCGGCAGAAGAGTAGTGTATTTCATGATCTTCATCTCAAGATATCTGGCAAACAGTCCTTATGTCGACTTGACACTGAAATGTATGGGGGGGGAGGTGGGACTAACCTCTGGAAGGCCTGGTGCGGTCGGAGATTACACTGGATATAGGGTCTGCACGGATTACACCGCTTAGTGCATTTTGTCAGATCTAATGAATTCATGGGATAGCTGTACTGAAGTTCAGTAATTAGAGATGCATGAACACACACATATATACATATATATTGTTATGTATACTTTCTGTTATATTGGATGCATTCGAATGACTAAATGACATTCAATGTACGAGAGGTACATTTCCAGGTATTTGGAATTTGAATGGTATTTGAAAAATGCTTATGCTGTCTTTCTTCTGAAGGTTTCAAAACACTACAGGTTTCAAAACGCAAATATAAATGGGCCAATAAAATGACACCCATATGCTACGTTAAATATAATAACCATATAAGGTACCTTTTAAAAATAAACAAGTATAAATACCTATAATATACTACATTGTAAAATTCGGCCATTCTACCAACTTGTTGAAGTTGAAAACATCTTGCGTGTAACTCTGCCGCCCTCATATGTGGAAAACAGAAAACTGCACCAATAGAAACTCATGTAAAACCACACACATAACATTCGATTCGAATATATGATATCGCCTGGCGATTTACTAACATTTCTAAAGAGCCCATATTTGTGCCTTTGCAGATAAATAACTCAGCGGTATCATAAGGTCGACCTCCAAACGCTAGATGTCACATGACGGACACCCTCAATGACGTAAAAATCGCTTTGTTTTGGCACATGACCGGAAGTTTCGCAGGTTTCAGGAAGCGTTTCATGAATTCAGTTTGACATGTTGGAAGTTAAGAGATGAGCGCAGAGGACCCACAACAAATGGTGATTACAGAACAGGGCAAATTCCGCAAGATACTCGGACTAATACAGAACTAAACTACGGGCTGTGACCGGTCACTCTGACCAGTTGTTGGTCATGTTTTAAAGTTGTCGAGCAGTGCTAAAGGACGAGCGCTCATGCTAACGCTGCCCGTGTCACTGACGTTAAGTCACAGAGAGATGTGCTGTTTTGTTCGTCACATGCTGTAGTTTGCTTTCGTTTGTGGTTGTCATCTGCGGCTTATGGTGTAAATATCTTTAAAAATAAAGAAGATAATTTACTTTCTCTTTAGCCAACAAGGACAGCTTCGCTTCCAAGGAAAGGACTCTGTTTGACTTGTTGGATAGTGGAAGTCTTATTTGGACTGAAATGATCATAGACAGCGGTTGACCGAGGGACATGATGTTTCATAACAATTGTAAGTTATTAGTTCACCTAAAAAAAAATAAAAAAATCTGTAATTATTTACTCCCCCTCATGAGTTGTTAAGATTGATAGCCTCACTTTCACTTTCTTTGCATGGAAACTGATGCAGTGAGCGTAACAATTATACTTGCCGCTATCAACCCCATGGTTAACTTTATTATTCAAATCTCCTCTACAAACTGTAGAAATTTTCACTCGTATTGGTCTCTGTCTGTTTATTTTGGTGTGGCAGCAGATGTATGTTCAGTACAGTGGTTCTCAACCAGGGGGTCGGGGGCCCACTAGGGGGCCTCAGCAAACTTACAAGATGATTTCAAATCAAACAAAACAAGCATTATACCTTTAGGGGTCATGGTCATAATTGAGATTCTCGGCGTGTCAAGGGACTGAACAAATTAAGCATTGCTATTTTTTATTTTATTTTTTTCAATACAAGTTTAATTAATATTTTTACACCTTTACTTTTTCATGATTCTAGACAATATTCACTTGTAAATTATGCTGCTTTTATGTCTGCATAAAATAATACAAATATTAGATGATGACATTTATATATACATTTTTTTCAATGTACGGTTTAAGTTAATAAAATAGAAAAGGTAGTTAAATGCATACAAAATAGATTGGTGCCAACGGGTGTGATTTATGGAACATCATAGTGCACCATTGCCTATAGACTTTTAGATAAATACATTAAGCTGTGGATTTTCTAGTTGATTATACGATTATTTTCAGACTTAATTACTTTTTTAAGTACTTAATTACAAAACAATTATGTTTTGGATATATGTTTTGACCTTATCAAAGACTTCTTCATTGTGGCTGATTTGTAGATAGATCCCCATGAAATTGCTCTTTATTTTCACTTTTTTTTAATCACCCATTATTTCCTATCTCAATTGTGACCGTGAAGATCACAAGTATGACTTTTAAAAAAAAAAACATCAACAATCATTTTCTAATAATATCATGTTTTGTGTGTGTGTGTGTGTTTTCATATTGCAAATGCCACAGGAATGGGGACCTTCGAGTATTGTTGAGTAAAAATGTGAGCCCTTTGATTCAAAAGGGGTTTAGGAAAAACTGCTACACATTTGTTGTGAGATTAGATGTCAAGTTTGTGTTTCTTTGACTCCTCAGACTTCAGATGACTGGAGTGAATGATAACTGTGAAGTTCATTGCCTGCTTGGATTTACTTTAACTGACTAATCCCAGGGCATCTTCCCTTCCTATAATGTTGGAGGGACTTGTTGCCTGGGTGCTCAACACATATCTGGGCAAATATGTGACCAACCTTAACACTGACCAGCTCTCCATTGCTCTTCTCAAAGGTATTGGAATTTGTTTTTATTTTTAATCAGGATTGACTGTCTGTTGTGTATCATTTTGTGAAGTATGCATTTCTTTAATGATCCAGGGGCAGTGGAGCTGGAGAACCTCCCACTAAGAAAAGATGCTCTCCGAGAATTCGATCTGCCCTTTGAGGTCAAAGCAGGTTGGTGTTATTCCAGCATTTGGACTTTAATGGAAACAGTTCAATAATTCATTTATTTGTTTTACTGGCTCATATAATTGGTGTGCTCTTATGGAAATACCCTTTTGATTAATTATCAACAAAATAATAGGGACAAAAATAATCAGTTATTCAAAAATGAACAAAATAATCTGATTTTAGGGTTATCTTTCAAGAGAAAGTCTTAAATAGTAGTATTCTGCTGTTCATGTAATCTCATCATAGCGGCGGTTGTGAGATGGGCTAGTTACTGAAAAGTTGTATTATTGTCATTTATAGTATAGTTGTCAAAAGTAATGTGTTTCGGTCGGTGTAATACTAAACCGAATGAAACTCTTTGGCTGCCTGCATAAACATAAAGCCTAATGTCATTTATTCCATCTGAAGGTTAGCTATTTGTGTCTTTTGATCTTAATTGTGGGAATTAAGGAAACCCTTTTACAGCAGTCTGTCAAAACAGGAATATCTGGATATTCTTGTGCAGTGGCATGATGGCATGTGCAAATGTTTTGTGTCAGTAAGATTTTAATACTTTTATTCAGCAAGGATGCATTATATTGCTTAAACATTTTTTATGTCACAAAAGATTTCTATTTTAAAGCTTCAGCCCGTAGTTTTTCCTCTCTGTTCGAAATGGGGAATTGCAGTTATGCACGGAATTATCAACTTTACAATGTTTCCAATGTGGCAATCTTCAAATATATACATGCATGCATATGTATTTATATATACAAAATAATTATACACAGCACACACACATATATTATGTAAACACAAACTTTTATTTTGGATGTGATTAATTGCAATTAATTTTTGCACATCCCTAATTTTTATATATAAACATTTTAATGGGGACTGTCATAAAAACTTGAAGGTTTTATTCAAACATACATTGAATATTGAAGAATAGTAAGAAAATTTATAGTGCATATAATTGAGCAAATACATACGGATTTATTTTGGTAAGTTCTACTATGCTTTAACAAACCTTCTGATGTTCAATCGTGTTTATCGTGCTGTAACTAGTAAAGCAGATAAGTTGATCGGTTCATGTGTGCTTTGCTTTGCTTCGCTTGATCTGAGGCGGCAACAGCAATCTGTCACGCCACATTAAATCGCAACAAAACAGTATTTATTGTTTGAGTTTCATAATAAAATGGGCAGAATTTGATATCTGAGTGGCATTTTAATGATTGTAAAGGGAGTGCTCTTTGCATGCTATCAAAGAAGATATATATATAATTCATTGAATAAAAGGACGACTGATGGTTCTGTTTACATTTACATTTATCTGATGCTTTTATCCAAAGCGACGTACAATTGCTATATATGTCAGAGGTCGCCTCTGGAGCAACTAGGGTTTAAGTGTCTTTCATGGACATATTGGTGTCTCGCAGTGGATTCGATCCCGGGTCTCTCACACCAAAGTCATGTGTCTTATCCACTGCGCCATCACCACCCCATGATCTGTATATCAGTTAAATTTCGACATATAAATGCGGGATTCACACTCGAATTTGCAATTGACATAGTGATAATTAGCATGGGTCAAAAATATGGCATGTCAAATATGCTTAATGTGAATGCAGATTAATAGATCAATAGAAACATATTTGTATCAATATATTTTTGTAAATTCCAAGTGTTTGTAAAAGTAATGACTTTAATAATAATTTTAATGGTCTCACTGTACATTGCTGTTGCTTACACATTACATCTGCATTAGATTTTACATGCTCAGTGATTTGATTCTTAATTGTCCATCTAACAGTAAAATTAAAATGTATGACTCTGAAAAACATTGAAGAACCCTGGAAAGATTGTTTCTTGGAACTTAAGAATCGATATCTGTTCATAGAAATGATTGATTTTTTTTTATTAACCCTGCCTTAATTTTAAAGTAAATACAAATAGAAAATGGTATATATATATATAATAAATCGTAATTCTATTTCACAATATTGCTGTTTTTAGCCTTGGTGAGACTTCTTTCAAAAGCATAAAATATTCTTACCGATCCCAAACTTTTGAATGGTGGTGTATATGTTAAATTTTATATGTAATTTATAAATATTATGTTTTTCAGGCGTCATTGGGAAGATCACTCTCCAGATCCCCTTTTATCGACCACACAGTGACCCATGGGTCATCTCCATGTCCCAGCTGAACCTCATTGTCGGCCCTGCCCCCCCACAGGAATATGATGAGGTGCGAGAAAGGGAAGCTGAGAAAGAGCAGAAGAAACAGCTGCTCAAGGCGCTAGAGGACAAGTGGAAGGTACAAGCTGTATGAAAATATCAGCAGAATAACAAAAGTGGTCAAATTTATTTATTTATAAATCTACTTCTATAAAATCACTTTTATGCATTTATGCTCCAAAAATGTTGAACCTTTTACTAATAGAAATGACAGGCATGTTTAATTTAGCCTGTGTCTCTTTTGTCATTATTGTCCTTTTTATTAAATTTAAAAAAAAAATATATATATTTTTTATGTTTCACCAGAGTGAATGTGAGCAGAAGGGAGAATCTTATTGGTACTCTGCCACAGCATCAGTTGTGACTCGAATCGTTGAGAATATTGAGGTAATTTTCACTATTATTTCATTTACTTGCACTCTGTTGCTGTTATAGTTTAATGTCAGAAATTCAATTTTATTGTGCTATTTTCTCCATGTTATTAGTTGAAAATTCAAGGTGTCCACTTACGTTTCGAAGATGATTTCTCCAACCCTGATAAACCATATGCCTTTGGTGTTTGTATCAAGAATGTATCCGCACAAAACTGCTCCACAGAACCAGTGAGTTGTCCATATTATTTGATATTCTCATGAAGTCGCTAACTTTACATATTAGAATATGAAAGGTAAACTCTTCACATACAGGCACAGAAGCTTATTCGGCAGAAGAATCTGGAAATCAGTGAATTCAGTGTGTACTGGGATACTAAGTGCACCATTCTTGGAGATCTTCCCTCAACAGAATTACAGGTAGATTTGTGATAATGACACTCAATAGCACAATGTTCTAGTGCTTCTTGTAAATTCTTTCTAAAACAATTGTCTGTTACAGGAGCTGATGAGTGAATGTATGCAGAACGATGAGCATCAGTATATATTTGAGCCAGTATGTGCCTCTGTGCTGTTGAGGAGAAATGCCTCTAAAGAACCACTAAGATCTCGTAATACACCTCGCATCGAGGGCCAAGTGCAGTTGGAGCCCCTCTCACTTCGTCTATCACAGGTAACATTTATCAAGATTTTTAAATCTTCCAAATCTCTTGGACCTTTCCTTCAGGGTGTTTTTTTTTTTCAGCTTATTTGCACTCTAAGCAATCTTGGGCGGGATAATGTGTATACTTGAAAGTTTTTGTGGTTTGATTTATCAGTGCAGTCCACACCAGTTTGAGCACCAAAAGTGCTTGCCCTTTCTGAATGACTTTAACTGAACTAGATTTGGTGAATTTAAAATGTACCATATGTGAAACTACCCATTGTTGACTTTTACAGTTATTTTTTTTTATTTTATTTTTTTTTATTGGCATTTGATTACAGGTTCAGTATCAACAGATCATGGCATTCCTCAAAGAACTGGAACGACGAGAAAGGGAGACTCTTTTTCGAAAGTGGAGACCTAAACTTCAAATTTCTGGAAAGTAATAAGATTTCTTTTTTCTATGCCTATAAAAATCAATCAAAAATCAGTTTGAACCCTCTAGATCATGGTCATGTTGATTAAAATGTGATGCATCTTTTGTTTAACAATGGTATTGTTTTTCTAGAAGAATAACTCTTCTTTTGTTGTTGAAGCTGTCGGCAGTGGTGGATGTTTGCAATTAATGCCAACCTGAATGAGATCAGAGAGCAGCGCAGGCAGGGAAGCTGGGACTTTGCTCTGCACAGGGCTCGTGATGCCAAACTTTACACTAGCTTGTATGTCCAGAGGCTTAAGGGAGACACTTTAAGTCCACAGGAGGAGGTAAGATTATGGACTTAAGAGGGTTGAAGGGTATTCACTACAAAGTAGAAGCTCACTACCTTTGTATGTGTTGCTCTTGAGTTTGGAAAAAATAAAAAGTATTCTGTTATAATCCGTGTCTCTCGAAATCAATAGAGTGAGCTGGAAAGGATTGAAGATGAACAGACACTAGAGGAGCTGCAGATTCTCCGGGAAACTGTTTATGTCTCCTTCCGCAAACATGAGGAAATTGCAGAGGCAAGCTGAGATAATTTACTTTAGTGCCCTAGTTGTGGGCAAAATTAACATGTTAAAAGTGAAACGTCAAGGGTGATACTGTGTTGCCGAATACTGAAAAAAAACTATATTTCAATAATTTTCATGATCTAAACATTTGTTAAATCTAATCCCACTCTAAGTAATCTTGTATTTTAATCATCCCTTATATCCATTTAGAGTCTACGAGAGCCCATAATAAACGAGACCCCAGCCACCTCTCCCTCAGGCCCCATACCTAAAAGTGGGAGTTCGGGCATGATCCAGTATCTGCAGTCTTGGTTCCCAGGCTGGGGTGGCTGGTATGGGGGTTCTGAAAGAGGGCCAGGTGACCTTTTACCCGGCACTGCCCAGTGGGAAATTCTTGGTGAGTTTTCCAATTATGCTTACTGGAAAAAGAGGTTTATTATAATGATTTAATATAATTTTACATTTTATATAGAACATATCTATACAATTATGCACCTTGTATCAAGACGCCTCTCTCGTCCAAACAGCTGAGACAGATGATCTCTTTGATCCTTTGGAGGATTCACAAACACTGAATACCTTTACAAGAAGGGATCATCTCTTTGCACGACTGGACTTTATCCTTGAGAAAGCAGCTGTCACACTGTACCATCAAGAGAAAATTAAACCTCTTTTGAGTGAGAGCGGGGTCATTCAACTGGAGTTTTCAGGTTTTTTTAATAAATATATGCACTTTTTATTGAAATAAAGTCTCAATGGCTTGGATCCATTTTAAATGTTGATTTTTTATGTTTTTTTATTTTGCTTTACAGGTGTAAAGATCGGGGTTGAGTCTCTTCCTCGCTCGGAGTCCTCTTTACTCACAGTGAAACTTGGTGGGCTGTTTCTCCGGGATCTCACAACCCAGGGCTCCATCTTTCCCTTCCTTGTTTCACCAAAAACGGTATGATTTTGCCCAAAAGTAACTTGGTGCACTAGAACTGTTATCTATAAATGTAATTATAGATTTAATATAATCTCCTTTTTTTAATTTAAGGATAAGGTTGTTGTTGCTAGTCAACCTTATGGCCAGACTAATATCACAAAAATAGGCAATCTAGGTAAGTAAACTACATCTACTGTATGAAAACAACTATGTACAAATTAATGTCAATGAAGGCTGAATAAATACTTCTTATTTTACCTTGTTTTCAGGCTCTGTTTTAGAATCATCAGCACCTCCTGTCTTTGAGATGATTTATGAACGTAATCCAATAAGGAGCAAATTTGAGAGGAGACTGGAGGTCAATACCAGTCCTCTCAATATCATTTATAACCCTCAGGCTATCAAGAAAGTGGCTGAGTTTTTCTACAAAGGAAGGGTCCACACCTCGGGTGTGTATTGAGGATAAGCATCCCTCTTAAACTGATTTAAATTGCTTTTGTGATCAGATATTAGATTATTATGTTTTGCATTACATATTCCAGGGTTTGGATATCAGTCTGAGTTAGAGCTGAGAGTGGCTGAAGCAGCCAGGAGGCAATACAACAAGCTGAAGATGCAAACCAAGGCAGAAATCAGACAAACCATTGATCAGCTGCTAGTCGGAGAGTTCATTGTAAGAGAGGACTTTATATAATAACATTCAGTTAGATATTTTGTTTTAATTAAGTTGTGGGTTTTCTTTCACAGGAAAACAGTAAGCACTGGACTATGAAATTGGATATATCCGCCCCTCAAGTCATCTTCCCGGATGATTTTCAGTCTGAAGACCCCATGCTAGTTGTGGTAGATCTTGGTCGTATTCTTCTTACTAATTCCCAAGGTAACTGGTACTGGTCAAATCAAATTTTCTTCTGTAGCCTTTTCACGCATTCTGAATTTATTGCAGTTGATGGCCACTTGTGACAGTTTTATTTCTGCTCCCACAAAAGATCATAAAACAAACCATAAGACTTCTCAGACAGAAGGAGAGAGTGATGAAGAATTTCAGACACCATTAGCAACACCTCCTGGGACTCCACCGCCAGAACAAGAGGTGGATGTCAAAGGTCAGGAGAGGACCCATGATATCATCAGCCTTAAATCATCAGAAGGTGCCCAAATTGTCAGCAGGAACCTGTATGAGAAGTACTCCTTATCTTTCAATGACCTCCAGATAATGGTTGGCCACTATAAAGACAACTGGAAGCATCTACAGGAGAGTGAAGTGGGCCCCACTCATGTGGTGGAAAAATTCAATGTCCTACTGCAGCTAGAGCAAAGACTCCGATACACATCAGACCCTCAGTTCCCAGGAGCCGTTCTCTCAGGAACACTACCAGACCTGAAAGTGCACATCAACCTGGAGAAGATGACTGCCCTGAAAAGCTGCTTGGCTAGACTGGGTAATTCAGGGGCAGATGAGGGTGACAAGAAGGGGGAGAATCTCAAATCCCCGGACCCTATTACACTTCGTCATGAGAAGATCTTCCAAAGGGAAGATAGTGATTGGAAGCTTCAAGGTTCGGATAAAAATCTTACCAAAAGTGTGATGACACTTGAGCAACATACTCGAGAGATGCTTGTGGAATCTAAACTTCTCCTTGTAGAGTTTAATATCAATTACATGCAACTTGGCATTGAAAGTGGGGGCCGGTATATTTCTGTCCTGAAAGTGTTTGGAACAAATGCTCATTTTGTAAAGCGGCCTTATGATGCAATGGTTTCACTCACAGTTCATGGGCTCTACCTTGTGGACACATTGCAGACGTATGGCTCAGACTTTGATCTTCTTGTTGCATCTCATAAACACCTAAGTTTTGATGTACCTACTGGAAGTCTTCGCGAAAGCCAGCCCACATCACCTGTCTCACCAGACAGAAAATCGCCAGAACTGCCAGATCTTGCTTTTGACAGGGGATCTCCACGGGGATCTCCTCTGAGAGACCAGGAGGCTCTCATTAAGTTGGAATACCAGTTTGTCAGCTCAGACTGCCCCTCCATGAACTTGGACAGCTCTCTGCAGGTAACCTCCATGCAGGTCAACAACCTGGATATCATCCTTAACCCTGAAACCATTGTAGAGCTTCTGAAATTCCTTCAACAGTCTTTCCCCAAAGAAGAAAACTCCCCAACACAACATCTAGCACCACTGCCTAATGGAGAAGACAACGAGGAGACCTATCAGTCCACTTATGTCCAGAATAAGGAGTTAACTGTTGAAATTCACAGGTTAAACTTGCTGCTTTTGCGAACTGTTACCACCGGGACTGTTCTTGGAGGTGAGAAGAAAGGCATGAAAATTGCAACGGCCAGTATAAATGGGACAAAAGTCAATGTTTCAATGGGAAGTCGATTGGATGTCAATGGCTCTCTAGGATGCATTCAGCTTGTAGACTTGACTCAGGAAGGTGGCAAAAGTCAGTTTGTGGTCAGTATTGGAAGTGTAGAAGACAGCTCCTCCACAGATGGTGTGGCATTCTTTCCCATTGCTGGCATGGTTCCCTCTGAAGCTTTGAGTTTCTGCTTTATGGAAAAGTCTCAGGGAGAATGTTCCCTTCAACTTCAGATGGCATCTTTACACTATAACCACTCAGCAAAGTTCCTAAAAGAGCTCAGTTTATCAGCAAATGAAGTGGAGGACAACTTCCGGTCTATGCTGAAGACTGCAGCTACAAAGGTCTCCACTGTATTGGCAACGAAAACAGCAGAGTACAGTGGTATGGTATCTCTCTTTGAGAACCCATACAGAAGATCTAGGAGGCAGAGTCAATGTAACTGGGCACTTGACCCTTTTGAGGAAGATGATTTCTGTGTCCCTGAAAAGGACCCAGGCTTGGATTCTTTTCTGGTCAAATTGACTTTAGATGTCAGTATAGAATCCCCAGTTGTGTCTATTCCTAGAAAGCCTGGTCACCCTGAGCTGCTTGTTGGACATTTAGGGAGCATACGGATTCAAAATTTTATCACAGGCCAAGACTCAGAAGGGGAGAAACTGCAGGTTGAAGTGAAGAATATAAGACTCTATTCTGTCAACACAAACTTGGTTTTAAGGAAAGGAGCACGACTTAACAGTAGCTCCACTTCTGGACCCTCACCCACTCATGGCGACAACATTAATCTGAATGAGCCTCAATTTACGCGGCATGACTTCTTTGAGCATTTGAGCCGAGGAAAAGGTCAGTTTTTTAAGTTCTCAAAATGTAGGGAATTTTTTTAAGCTTTTTAATATTCAAGCGTTAGTTCACCCAAAAATGAAAACTATCTCATTAATGACTCACCCTCATGTCATTCCAAGCCTGTAAGACCTCAGACTAAATCTAAAATAACTGTGTTCCGAAGATGAACGGAGGTCATACGGGCTTGGAACGACATGAGGGTGAGTCATTAATAACATAGTTTTCATTTTTGGGTGAACTAACCCTTTAATATTTGGTTAAGGTATTACATGGCACATTTCAACTTCTTTGTCTTTTCTTCCTTTTAGCATTTCATATTTTAAAAGATGCCACCATCAAGCTCACTGTTGAGAAAGTCCCCGTTGATGAAAACTCACACTTTACCTTTTTGTCATGTGAAGAACCTTACCAAAGCACTGGGCTAATGAAAGTGGAAGGCAGATTTGTTAACGCTGTCCAGGTAAAGCACTATTAAAATGCATAGCATAATTTTATTTATTTATCTTTATTTATCATATATACATTTTTTTTTCTCAGGTGTTTCTCTGCAAGTCTGTGTATGAGCAGGTCCTTCAAACTCTCGATAATCTCTCCTTCATTGAAGATCAGCGAGTAACACCCAGTCACCCCCCTACACCACCACCTCCTACGCCCTCTTCCACTAAACCGCATCGCTTCCCTGATCTGCAAGGTGGGCTCTTTGCCCGTGACCCTCCTCATGTTGGCTTTCATTACTCCTCATTGTCATCATCCCTTTCAGCAACACTTCCGCTGCATAACGAGAGCCCCCCTCTCCAGCCTCCTTCTTTTACCGAAGTGAAGGCCATCTTTCGGGTCTCTGAGCTGGAAGTGCAGTTGAGCGGAGACCTGAGCCAAGGATCTCAAGGGTTGGTCAGTCTGCGCTTTCAAGACCTGGAGGGAGACTTCACCAAAGATCATCCCCATTCAGTCTCCATCCAACTAGCCCTTCACTCATTGTTAATGGAAGACCTGCTTGAGCCAAACCCTGAATCAAAGTATAAACACCTCATGGTATCCAGAGGGGCTCCAAAGCCCTCCACCTTCAGTCCAAAGGAATACCTGTCACAGTCGTGCCCAATAACGTCCAATGTTCCGTACCCAGAAATGTCACGCTCTCTTCCAGCACAATTTGAAGAGGCACAGAATGTTTTCCAGTTCTATCAGAGGCACCCCAGTACACCATCTGCATCCAGTCGAAAGAGCAAAAAGGCTGCAGAGTGCCCCAGCACACCTCCTCCATCACCATCCCGCCAAACTCCGTCTCCACACCCACGGCCAGACTTTGATGACTCTTTGGTACATATAAACGTGCTAATGGTTGATAGGCGGCACCCTGAGTTTAAAACGCGGTATGGCAGCATTGGCCGTAGTGTGGACGTGGACTTCAACTGCCTTGATATCCTCATCACGCTGCAAACCTGGGTCATGATTCTAGACTTCTTTGGCATCGGCTCTACTGCTAATAACCATGCTGTGAAAGTGCCTACCGCCACACCTCAGCCTATACCTGAACACTCAGTGGAAAATAGTGACCTCAGCGATCTTGTAGATTTGTATCCAGAGATTGAGGAAAGGGTCAATACAAAGCTAGATTTAAAGGTACGGTAGAATAATACGGTAAAATTATAATAATTATATAAATTGATAAATGTTTTAAAAAATACATTTATAAAATTTAAATAAAATATATATATAAAAAAAAAAACATTATGAGCTGTATAGAGTGAATAACAGTTTTTCAGTGATGTTGGTTCCAGAAGTATTTTTTCCATTCACATAGTAAGTCTGCCTTTAAAGATTTCTGCATTTTTGTTAATTTAACCTGACTATCACACTCTACTGTATAATCTTTAAAAAAAATGACTTTTGTACTTCCTTCACAGGTTCACTCGTTATCACTGGTCCTGAGAAAGAAGACCAATGAGCTTGCTAAAGCTAGTGTCTCTAAACTGTTTACACATATGGAAATGATTGGTGAGTGTATAAGTATGATAAAATTTGTTAAAATCAGAAAAAAGGATTTTTCAGAAAATTTACATTTGCTAAATGTATGTCACTTTCAGATGGAGATCTAGCATTGCAAGGAAGTCTGGGAACTTTGTCACTGAGTGATTTGACACCCCACGGGGATCTATACAGAGAGCGTTTCACAACTCGTGGTGGAGAGGCCCTTGTCTACAACATACACAAGTATTTTCTCTCGTTTATATAATTTAATTAATGCATATTGAACCATGGTTACGCAAGTAACCTAATGTTACACATTTTCACATTTTATGTGTCTGATTTAGTTTTGACATTGCCTCCATCTCCAGGTACGGAGAACCTGACCCCTGCTTGCAGCGAGAATATGATATGAAGGTATCTCTTCAGATGGCCTCAGTACAGTATGTCCATACCCAGCGCTTCCAGGCCGAGGTGGTGGCCTTTATCCAACACTTCACACAGCTACAGGATGTCCTGGGCAGGCAGAGAGCTGCCGTTGAGGGTCAGACAGTAAGTGAACCTCTTTAATTCTGTTTGTTTAGTGGTAACCTCTTGACAGAATAAGTGAAAATGTTGAAATGTTGAGATGGCTCCCTTAAATATTTATTTTTCCCTTCCTCATGTGTGCTTCTGTACAACCTAGTGTAAATTGTGAACAAATTATATAAAGAAAGCAACCAAAGAACAATCTTTCCACACAGCACAAGTTTATCTGGACAGCTCGTTATGAAATCAATGACGCATGTTACACTGCACAACGAAGCTCTTACTGTATGTACATCATCGTGTTTGCATTGGTGAAAGCTTTAGAGAGAATGCAGAAACTGCATTACAATGATAAGATCTTCATTCTCGCGATCAACAGACTGTCATCTGCTCACTCAATGCTCATCACGGCAATATTTTATGTGATTGGAAAAGATCTAAATGCTTTAAAAACTTCTCACGATTCGTTAATCTCGATAGCTGTACGAGTAAAAAAGTATAATAGCTGTAGTAAAAGTATTAAAGAGTTTCATATGTAAAATGTAGCCATTTCATATGCAAGCATGTTAGCCAATCACAGCAGTGGCCGGTTACAATAAATCCCACAGCAGACACGCCCTTCAAACAGAGCGTTCAAATCAGAGGCTAAAATAACGCTTGGACAAATGCCTTTAATTTCTAAATTATGACTATTTTTATCTACAAAACATAAGCGGCACAGTGACTGACACTGCACATTCTCCTCAAAACATTGGAGGCACAACCCACCTAAAGTTGATAATTCCGCTCATAACTGCAATTGCCAATTTCAAACAGAGATGGCGAGAAACAGGAAAAACTACGGACTGCACCTTTAACTTCACTCGATTCTGTTTTGTGGCTAAGCCAAAGCGAATCTGGAAGTGAGCTACTATTTATTATATAAAACCTAAGTGAAATGAACTAGATGAACACAAGTCATGCTACATTCTTTTATATAATGTCAGTCATCATGACATTGTAGTGACCTTTGAAGGGGATTGTTTAAAATTGACTTTCTACTCTACAGGTGCGTGATCGCCCACAGCGAGCTGCTCGTGTGCTGCTGGACATTGAGGCAGGTGCTCCTGTCCTCTTGATCCCAGAAAGCTCCCACTCTAAACGCCTCATAGTGGCCAACCTAGGCCAACTCCGAGTTCGTAACTGTTTCCTGCCTGCTGGCTCTCATGGCACCTTCTCTCTTAGAGATAAGGTAGAGAAACTTACAATGGCACATACCTTTTTCCCCTCTCTGGTGAGTCCTACCATCACTATATAGTGTACACTACATCGCCACTCTGCAGCTGTGGGATGCATTTAAGGAGCATTTTACTGTTTGCTGCAATCTGATAATGATTTCATTAAGGGAAAAGCAGGGGGGTGGGGGGATAGCAAATTGTATCTTTCAAACACGAATTGAGGAAAGTGCTTCATGGATGTAGTCCCATTCTTTATGGTGCATGGTCGAGGTCACAGCTTTCCAGTAAAATTGTATTTATTTAGGTTTAATTTAACCCCTGTGTGGTTGTGTACAGTTTGTGGGAATATCAGACCTAAATTAACAGTTTATGAATATTAACAATCATCTCATCTTTTTTTAAGAATTTGATTTTGCATGCTAATTCATACAAGGATCCCTCACATTATAAGGTATTAGGGCATGCTATCCTGATGTGTGTTTCTTATTGGGTAATATGATGGTGTCTCTTCTCTCTTTACTTGTTTTCATGACTGATAAGAACAGTTTCACATTGAGTAAATTCCATTTTAGCATAGTCTGTAGGAAATGCAATGAAATTTTAATGTCACACAAAAAAGATGTCATTATTTATTCATTCTTATGACATTCTAAACCTATATACTGATATTTTTTTCTGATTGAATGTCAAAGATCCATGTGATCAATAACTAATTTTATTATATTGGAATGACAAGAAAGTAAATAATGAATCATTTTTGTTGTAAATGAATAAATGAATCTGAATCCTTTCTGGGTGAACTTTTTTGGCTGCAGTGCACACTGAAGGCTCAAAGTTTTGCCATTATCTTTTCAATTTCTATATTTTAAGACCATAACGTTGTTTTTCCTGTCTTCTTTCCAATTAAAATTTCTATACTGATTTTTTAAAGAAAAATTAATGTTTTGGTTGCATTTTTTTGGAAATTGTGTATATATATATATATATATATATATGTGTGTGTGTGTGTGTGTGTGTGTGTGTGTGTGTGTTTTAACAATGTAATCGTTCCTAAAGGATCGAGTGAAAGATGCCCAGTCTGCCTCTGATGCTGGGAAGGCAAGAGAAAAAAAGTCTTCAAGTTCCAGCACAGCTTCTGGATTTATCCTTGGCAAACCCCAGCCCAGCCTAGGATCCATCCCAGAAGGAGATGTGCCTTCAAGTCCAGGTCAGCACCCATGGAATACACTTATTGTGGGAAACAAATTTTTAAATATGTATACGTAGGGTGAAACTGATCTCAAAGCAGATCGGTTCTGAAGTTATCCCTAAATTAAATGCTAAAAACTTTTTTATTAGTGGACTCTGTGGATAGTGGATTTTTCTGGACTCTGTGTTTATATTTACCCAAAACTGTGTGATAAGTGACTTGTCCTTTTGTTACAGAAGATCATGTGTGTCTGCTGGACTGTATAGCTCTGGACCTTCAAGAGATGGACATATTTGCTGCAGAGCGGTTCCCCCTAGAGCCATGGGACAGTGTTGGAAAGCATCTGGACACAGACTTGGTCTTCCCATCCTACTCAGTATGTAGAAGTGGAGAGAGCCTGCTAAAGGAGCGCTGCCGTCTAAAGCTGAAAGTTGAGCGCAACCTTGACAAGTCAGTCAATTGTCCTTATGTGACCTAAGCTTTCCTGCCTTAATCTAAAATACTCCCAGTTTAGGTGGTTTCCTTTGTCTTTGTTATTAACATGCATTTCATTTTCTCATTGTCTTAGGGAACTAAGTCATGCCGTCCCGGACATGTCCATCCACGGTAGCCTGTCTTCTGTACACTGCTCCCTGGACCTGGAGAGGTATCAGCTGATCCGCGGACTCTTGGATCACAATCTGGGAGAACCTGTGGAGGAATTCCTCAGACCTTACAATCTCCAAGACCCCAGCAGCTATGTAAGCTTATTATAGCAGCTTTCCTATTTAGTTTTTTTTTTAATTATGAACAGTTTTATTGTTCAAATTTATAACATGTAGTTGTGTATCATGTGACCTTTTGACTTTTAGAACAATGATTGATATAAATACAAAATTACCACTATCAGTTAGGGTTTCAAAACAGTGGAACAGTGATTAACAAGAAGAAATGTAAATGGCCCATAGTGTTACGGAATTACGGAAAATGGCTAATTTGTTTATAAATCAAATTATGTAATTTCTGGATTCTTCCCACTTGCTTCCTGTCCCGACCTCTTTAATAAAGGCAAAATGATATTATTATTAAAATAAAGATAAGAATTTGGGGGGGAAAAAGGAATTAATTTGCAGGCTTTGTAGGCCTGGACAGTGTATTAATGGAAGTGTCATCATGCAGACCGTGTTAAGTGGTGATGTGTACACATCCCTGTCTCTTCTGGTGGACATGAAGGACGTCAGTCTGGAGTTACTAGACAACCCTAAATCCACAGGTCATAACCGCTCTTTGGCCAGGTATATCATTTGTTCAAAATGTTTTATTTCCTTGCACTTTTTTTTTATAGATAAAAAGTATAATTACTCTTTTTTTTCCCCACTAGGTTTGACTTTATGAAATCCAAGCTCCTGTTTGAGAGTTTCTCTAATAGCTCCAAATCTGTAAATCTAGTGTCCCATTCACTCCTGGCCCATGACACTCGATTCAATGGGTGCAGTGGATCAACAGAAGGAAAACACAATGTGTTTGACTGCGTTCTGCAGCCATCCAGGACAGGGACCAACCGAGCCTCTCTGCAGCTGGAGCTACATTACAGGTCTGGGCCCACTAATAAAATTACATTTAAATGCATTCCATTGGTCAGCAGCTATCATCATGTAGCCCAAGATTGGTTACCCACTGAAGCTAAGCAGGGTTGAGCCTTATCAGTGCCTCGATGGGAAACATCATGGGAAAACTAGGTTGCTGCTGGAAGAGGAATCAGTGAAGATGTTAGTCTGTGTGGGTCCTAACATCCCAGTATAGTGATGGGGACACTATACTGTCAAAAAGCACCATCCTTAGAATGAGACGTTAAACCAAGGTCCTAACTTGTCCTTCAAAAAAAAAAAAGTATGGGTCTAACCCTGGCCAAATTTGCCCATTGGCCTCTGAAAATACTACTAAGTACCCATACCAGTGTGTGTGTGTGTGTGTGTGTATATATATATATAAATGCAACAAATTATTATTATTATTATCATCTGAAGATTGCTTTTTCTACTCCCTATTCTCTCTGTCTGACAGATCTACACGGGACTCCTCATGCTTCACTGTGGTGTTAAACAATCTGCGAGTTTTCCTAATTTTTGACTGGCTGCAAATGGTGAGGGACTTTTTGCAGATGCCTGTGGAAAAAGAAGCAGCGTCCACCCACCAGCGCTGGCCAAGTGGCAGCAGTGACCAAGGCAGCACGGCGGCTGTCATGCCCAAAACTGTTAAGAGTGGCGTGGTCACTAAGAGATCCACTGTGCCGGTCACTCAAGATAAATACCTGGAGGTCAAACTCAATGTGACAGGTAACGTCTTAACAATATTGTGTTACCTTATAAAAGTAGATTTAGGAATTACATTGGGGCATTTCAGACTTTTTGATGGAAAAGAAAAATTTGAATCCTCGTGAAGGACTTTCCTTCCTAAAACATAAAAACAGCTAAATATTATCATGTATACAAACACACACATTACTTTAAATTAAAAATAATACACTGCACTGTTTAAAAGTTTGGGTTTGGTAAGATTGTTTTTATGTTTTTTTTAAATAAGTCTCTTATGCTCAGCTTCATTTATTTGCCTTTAAAAATATATTGTGATAATATAATATTATATTATTACAATATGAAAATAATCCTGTTATTCAATAATTACATTTAAATAATAAATAAATATTAAACAATACATTGAATAATAAATAATAAATTAAAAAATCCATTACTCCAGTCTTCTGTATCACTTGATACTTTAGAAATCATTCTAATATGCAGATTTTCTGCTCAAAAAAACTTTTAGCATTATTATCAATGTGGAAAACAGTTGTGCTGCTTAATATTTGTGTAGAAACCTTGATACTTTTTTTTATTGGAATCCTTTGATAAATAGAAAGATGATAAACAGCAATTATCAGAAAAAAATCTTTTGTAACATTATACATGTATTTTCTTTGTATTGGATGGATGGATGGATGGATTAGAAATATTACATAGAATGGAAGCTTAAATAAGTCTTTTTTTTTTCTCCAGGGACAGAGTTTGTGGTCGTTGAAGATTCTTCATGTTTGGACACCAACGCTATCATTCTGAAAGGCACTACTGTTCTGACATACAAGCCTCGACTCCTGGACAGGCCTTTCTCTGGCAGTTTAGCAGGCATTGAGGTAATTGCCCTGGATGTCTGTGATTTTACAATATCCATGACATAAAAGAAAGCATTATTTTGATTGTTTGATTTAAAAAAAAAAATGTTTAATAGGTATTCTCATGTCGGCTGGGCAGTGAGCAGGAAACAGCTTTGTCCATCATTGATCCTGTCAATGTGCAAATGGAGCTCTGTGGCAGCCCAACGTACCAGAGCAGTACAGGGCTCCTAGATGCCTTCAACATAGCAGACTTTCCACCTCTCTTGGAGGTCAGTACTGAGTTGAATTGAACCACAGGTCAGGATTGAGCCATAAGTGCACAATTCAAGAATTTGTTTCGCCCACAGATCCAGTTTCCTGCTCTAGACATCCGCCTTTCCTACAATGATGTGCTGCTTTTCCTTGCAATAGCTAAGTCCATTCCCACCACAGGATCCACCGGCCCTTTAGACACTGCCACAGAAGCTGAGAGTTCAGAATCCACTGCCAGTACAGACGCAAAGCACAGCTTCAGGCTCAAGACTGAGGCTTTACTGGGTTTGTTCACTAATTGAAAAATGATATATTTTCAATACTTTAAATTATTGTCCTTGACTCACGTTCATGTCATTCCAAACCCATGTTCCTTGTTTTTTAGTTACCTTATCCATTCAATTGCAGTGATTGTGAAATGGAAACAACAGTTGTATACAAGTATTATAAAAGTGGTTCATTTGACTCATGTGCTATATTCAAAGTCTTCTGAAGGCATATGATAGCCATGTTGTGATCATGCACTGAAAACACTGATATCCACATTTTGTATGACTTTTTGTATCATTATAAAAAAACTATTTGGTTAGGTACCTGTATTCCATGTATTTTAGATTGTGCATGATTTCCATTGGTTTGAAATATTATGAAAGTGTGTCAATTTTTAATTAACTATTCCTTTAAGTAAATATGTGATGTTTTTAGAAAAGAGCTTTGCTGAAGTTTTTTTTTAATATTTCATTGTAGAAGGTCAGCTTAAGCGGTTACAGGACCTTGGGTTCAGGAAGGAAGACTGCAGACGTGCACTCATTCACTGTAGAGGTACAGCAGTGCACTAGTCTACCAACATTGCAAAAGACGCATGTGAATCCAAGAATGGTGTGTTCCATTGTCTATATTGGTGTACATTGAATTATAGGTCAGTTGGACCAAGCTGCCACTTGGCTGTGGGAGAATGCAGAGACCATGTCGAGCCGAAGCCGAGCTGACTCCGACTCCAGCAGCCACTCGGCTCATCCCCTATCTGGAGTGGAAGTGAAGGCCGAGAGCGTGTGTATCTGCTTCATCGATGACTGTCTGGACTGTGACGTCCCTCTGGCAGAGCTCACCTTCTCACGTGAGGATGACCGCATACTGTGATACTCCATGTGTCACATATACTGTAGGCAGGCAATTCTGGAGCAGCTTTTCTCTTCCATTGCAGGTCTTTATGTTCTCCAGAGGATTGGGTCTATGCAGGAAGGCAAGGCTAGTTTCACTCTGTCTGGAGATTATTACAACAGAGAACTCTCAGGTGAGATCTCGGCATGCGTGTCATGTGAATCTCAGTACGTTTTCAAGAGTTAGCTGAAGGCCAATAACTGATTAATGAATGAAAATGAATAGTCATTTTGATATTTTCTAAAACGTATGTTAAAATAGTGTTATTAAATTACTACTGTTTTCAAAGATTAACTTTAAATGATTGTTAAAATATGACTAAGGCAATTTACATGTAAAAACTGGACAAATGAGCATGAACAATTCACGGTTGCCATTGAGAACTAAAATTACAACTATTACATTTTTTTTTCTGTAATTAAAATAAGGCTAAAATATGATTGATAGATAGAAAATACATATTAGATTAAAAAAAGTAAAGTAATAAAATGACTAAAGCTAAGACTGAAATAAAAACAAATTAAAGTTTACTTTGAAAATAAATTAAAGTTCGTTTATACGGTTAGTTCACCCAAAAATGAAAATGATGTCATTACCTCATGTCGACAATCTCATGTCATTCCAAGCCCATAAGATCTTCGTTCATCTTTGGAGCACAGTTAAGATATTTTAGATTTAGTCCGAGAGTTTTCTGTCCCTCCATTGAAAATGTATGTACGGTATACTAACCTTGTCCAAAAAGGAAATAAAGACATCATCAAAGTAGTCCATGTGACATCAGTGGGTTAATTAGAATGTTTTGAACCATCGAAAATACATTTTGGTCCAAAAACTACGACTTTATTCAGCATTGTATTGTCTTCCGGTTCTGTTGTCAATCAGCGTTCAGTGATGCTGATGACATGTTTTCGGGCGCACCAGAATTAATTATTAATTATGCCATTAATGACATGATTAACTAACCCTTTAATACAACAAAACCTAATAATAAACAGAGCAATTCCAATAGGGTCCTACAATACTCGGCCCTAAAAATTTTAATATAAAAATAATAAATACTATAATAGTATACAAACAGTACTAAAATAACACTGGCATAATTAAATAGCCAATATTGACAGATATATTGAACTGTTTTCATAATAAATATGAGGATTCTGCACTGTTTTTATTAAATGAAGGAATTTTTTGATGTTGACTATTTTGCGTTTGTTTTCCAAGGAAAAACCATATAGGTCATTTTCAGGCATTGGGTTGTGAAGTAATTGTGAACGGAGTGTAAACCCTGCACTATGTATTTCTGTGTACATTCATACGCACACACACTTGTGTCTGCCGGTCTACAGGCTGGGAGCCATTCATCGAGCCTTGGCCATGTTTCCTGGATTGGCAGCGACAGGCGGCAGGCCGGCTCCATCCTCCTCGCCTGAAGATCGGAGTACGAGCCAAGCAGAGGCTGGATGTCAACATCACCTCTGTCTTACTGGGTACATAGTCTGGGTCAAACACACTCATAGGCCTCCATGCTTTTCTCTAACTGTTTGCTTCCATATTTATAAGTGGTATGTTAATATTGACACCCTGCTGCGGGCCTGTCGTCCTGACTCACAGAGCAGTACAGCACCACCAAGACTTCGTGGTTGGCAGATTACTGCAAGGAAGACGAGCAGTCGCCACAGCCCCCTGCTACTCTGTCTTGGATGGGGTCATCAGTGGACCCCCCGTCCTTTGGCCAGAGTGAGTATTTGCCATCTGCTTAACCTGCACTCTCGTCCAGCTCTTAAAAAAGATTAACTGCACTGGAGTTACATACCTGTCTAATAAATCTTTTTAAGCTGAAGTGTGTAATTTAGGCTCCACTAGTGTCACCAAATATAGATTACTGTTCAAAAGTGTCTTTGAGAGAAGTCTCTTATACTCACCACAAATGCATTTATTTTATAACTAATAGAGTAAAGTTTTCCATTTTAATATATTTTAAAGTGTAATATTTTAAATTTTTATTTATATAGTATTTATACTTTTCAGGATTTGATGAATAGAAAGTTAAAAAGAACTGTATTTATTTTGTAATGGAAATCTTTTACTGTCATTAATTACTGTCACTTCTGATTCATTTAAAGTATTCTTATAGAAAAAAAAGGTTGAATTTCTTTTTAAAAATCCTGCTGACCTCAAACTTTTGAAGGCTAAATTGCAAAAATACTGATTTTTTTTAATCTGAGTTTCCATACACTTTCAATGTCTGTCAAACAGGAGAACTCAACCTACAAATCATTTGGTTGTAGTTGTTTCGGCATTTTAAGCTAGGATAGAAAATAACGCTAGGATGGGAGGATAGACTTTTAACATCTTTACAATCACACACTTCAGCTTTAGACAAATGAATGAATTGTAGAATACACAATTCACAGAGTCTAAACCCAGAAAATCAACAACAAATTGAAATGTAAATCTTAATATCATGCTGAATTAGTGACTAACAATTGGTTCTATCTGTATTTTTAGAGAAGATCGCAACATATACTAACATGATGTGCCGCGTGCGCAACTCATTCTAACCCTTCTCTTTGACCGTATGCGTCTCCTACAGCCTCCTAGCATGTCTCTCTCTCTCTTCTTCTTTTCTCTCTGCTGTCAGGTCTTCCTCTTGCCTACCTTAGAACTAGAAGCTCTACCAGCTTGACTTGTCTCGAGCAGCAGATTCATGCCCGAGGTACAGTTCATAGACGCGTAGCCAACCTTAGAGAAGTCAGAAGGCTGCCGTGTTTAGTATCGTAAACCTTAGGATACCATTGTTCTCTGGGCTTTTTTTCTAACCCCAACTCATAATTTACCCCTGACCCTTACCCATTGCCATGCATGCATATTAGATATGAAACGATTCACGATATTATATTTTTCTTTAAATCATGCTGTCTTTTTACTCTGAATGTGTTGTGAAATTTTTACTGAATTTTCATTTATAGTCTTTCTTTTTTGTGGCATCTCAGTGAATGTGTGATTTGGGCCATACTTTTGGAAGGAACATTTCTAGCTAATTTTCCTCCAAAAAAATGTTTTTGGTGCACAATACCTGATATAGCTGGCAATATTCACAATCTTGTGTGAGACCTGTGACTGATTTTATATTCATGCCGTGTTTCAGCGGATATGAAGCTCTCCAAGAGGAGGCAGCCGTTTGTGCCCTATGCCTTACGCAACCATACTGGCTGCACTATGTGGTTTGCTACTCTTACAACCACACCAACCAGGTTAGAAGAACTCACACTACAGTATTTAATTTTACATTTTATACTTTGGGAAAATTCATGGTGGTTCTGGTGTGTCCACAGAGTGGCACTATCTCACAGCAGCAGTGCCGACTCCATATCTGAAGTGAATGGGCCTGGAACGGATGATACGCACAACATCAGCCAGTGGAGAGAGGTGCTGCCTGGGGAGGAGCTCCCGTTTGAGTTTGAGGCCCGGGAGAAACTGAGACATAGGTAGCAGAGAGTGTCTTTTTTGTAAATGCAAATGCAATCCAATAGGCTTTGAATGTGCTAATGTTGGACAGGACAGTTTTGCTGTACTGTTTTCTTCTCAATACTTCATTGATTTACTTTTCATCTCTTTACTGATAATGTGCTCTGACCTCAGACACACCCATGAGCTGAAACTCCACCAGCTGCTGGTGCGTGTTGTGGGCTGGGAGCAGGTGAAGCCAGTGTCAGTGGACAAGGTTGGAGTGTTCTTCCGCTACGCCGCCCCTGATCGAAACAACCCCTCGAGCACTGTGAGTTAACGGGTCAAACATTTTAGAATTGTGCAAATTCAGTAGTTAGTTATGTGAAGAAAGAAGTTTTCTGACCTTCATTTGAACTACTGAAATCATTAGTAATTCATAAATGCATATTATTAGCGATTCTCTACATGCATTTTGAAGTCTTGGATTTCTCTCATGGGTCTTTGAAATGAATGGATTTTTTTCCCCTCTTTCGTTATTTGATCATTTTGAGCTACAAAATATTTTAGTAGTTCATGAAAAATGCAAATAATGCATCCTAAAACTCAAATGACCTGGCTTTTCTAGGTTGGCAGCCCAATTAGCAGAACCAACATCATACACCCTCATGTATATGTAAGTGTTTGTACCTCATACCATTACATCTAATGATCCTAATTATCCTAGTTTGTAGACAGTCTATAATCTCTGTTCAGTTCTCAGCCTTGCCGCCTGTTCGAGTGGTTTTCTCCATCACTATGGAGGGCAGTGCACGTAAGGTCATTACGGTGCAGTCAGCGCTCACAGTTAAGAATCGTCTTGAGGTTCCCATGGAAGTGCGACTTGACAGCCCTTCGGCTCCAGACAGTAAGTGTCTACAAACCCACACACATGCTGTTTGTGATGCTTTACCGGTGTTTATTTACTATGGATCTTATTTTAACTGTTTACCTTCTGCAGAACCTGTTGTCCTGCCACCCATCCTGCCCGGAGAGGCCTTGGCCATCCCTCTCCATCTGACCTCTTGGAGGCTTCAGGCAAGACCTAAAGGCTTAGGGTTGTTCTTCTGTAAGGTGCCCATCCATTGGACTACTGTGGAGCGGCCTGGTGACGTCAGCAGCAGCAAGAGAGAGTGCCAATCAGCAGACTTTGATGAACAACTCAAACGCAACTTCAGGTAAAAACAGGCTGGGAGGAGATAGAAAATATCAAGACAAATGAAACTTGAGTTGTGAACTGTTTTGTTGTTTTAATTTTTTTTGTAAAGGTTTTGTGTCGTCATTAAGAAAGAGAACTACCCTGAACAGCAGCCTGCCAAAACTGTAGCGGGAGGTACAAAACAGATCTACCGCCAACCAGGTCACACCATCTATCTGCTGCCCACGTTAGTGCTGGCCAACCTCCTTCCCTGTGACCTCAACTACTACATCAAAGGGACCTCAATCAAGGGAACCATGAAACCGGGGAAAGAGGCAGTGCTGCATGCTGTAGACACATCACAAAATATAGAATTAGGTGAACTGGAGTACATGCTACATTTCTTTTACATATTTAACTTGAAAATGTACCTGTTTGCTGTTTTTAATCCGCATCAAGCATTCACGAGTGTGGTGTTTGTTCTTAGGTGTGCTCCTAGAGAATTTTCCTATTTGTAAGGAGCTGCTCATCCCTCCCGGTACACAAAATTATGTGGTGCGTATGCGGCTATACGATGTCAACAAACGGCTGCTCTGTCTCACCATTCGGATTATTCTCAGAGCCCAAGGAGCATTAAAAATCCTCATCTCTGCTTCTTACTGGCTTGTCAACAAGACCGGTATGCTTTCATATCTAAGCATTGACTACAGATTGATGATCTGAATTCAAGACTTCAATTCTACTGCAGCATGTCTGTAATATTTTCATTGGTAATTGTGTCTGCAGGGCTGCCTCTGATCTTCCGCCAGGACAATGGGAAAACGGATGCCGCTGGGCAGTTTGAGGAGCATGAGTTAGCCAGGAGTTTGAGCCCACTGCTCTTTTGCTACACTGACAAAGAGCAACCCAATATGTGAGTGCAAGTGAAGGGGAAAACCCAAAGAACATTGTGTGTTCACACCATGCTCACCCATCAAATGCTTTTGAATACATTAGCTCGTTTAATTAGCCTGCAAACATTTCACAGCCAGAGTTATTTATTTATTATCCAACTTAGCAGAATTGTAATTTAACTGCATAACTAGCCCTTATTAAAGTTCTCTAAAGTCTTGTCCTCTTTGAACAGGTGCACCATGCGGATCGGTAAAGGGATCCACCCAGATGGTGTTCCAGGATGGTGCCAGGGTTTCTCTCTGGATGGGGGCAGTGGAGTGAGAGCACTCAAAGTCATACAGCATAGCAACAGACCTGGACTCATCTATAATATTGGTAATAAGGAATGCTGATACTATTTTAAGAAACATTTCTCCTGCATTATGGTTTCTGCTAAGTCAGTGATGTCTAATAATGCTCCTAGAGGGCCAACATCCTGAGGAGTTTAGCTTCAACTTCAAGTTTCTAGTAATCCTAAAGACATTGATTATCAGGTTCAGGTGTGTTTGATTAGAATTAAACTCGGTAGGACAGTGGCCCTCCAGAAGCAGGATTGGACACCCCTGTGCAAAGGTGATTTAATAATGGAATATAATGTCTTATTATAGGAATAAATGTGAGGAAGGGGAAAGGCCGTTATCGTGACACACACATTGTGACCTTTGCTCCACGATACCTACTTGACAATCGATCATCTCAGAAGTTAGCCTTCTCGCAGAGGGAATTTGTCAGAGGAAAGGTGAGAGTCCATGTTTTCATTGTGTTTTGTCTTTGTTCTATGTTTTTAGATATTTTAATGTATCATACAAGTCAAATAATGTTTTGTTTGTTATGATAACCTGTTGTAGGGTACAGCAAATCCAGATGGATATATCTCCACCCTGCCTGGATCCAGTGTGGTGTTCCACTGGCCTAGAAATGACTATGATCAGCTTCTCTGTGTCCGTCTCATGGATGTACCCAACTGCACCTGGTCTGGAGGTTTTGAGGTCAACAAACCTAAATCTTTCCACATCAACATGAGGTACCTAATGCCACTCTCTAGATATGGCTGAGCAGAACAGTAAATGACAGAGGGAAAAGTTCCTGATTTCATTGACATATATTCCTCTCATTATGTGTTCCATAGGGACACTTTAGGGAACTGCTTCTTCCTGCGTGCTGAGATTGCTTTGAAAGGGGCAACGCATCAAATCTCATTCAGTGACACTGACCAGCTGCCCCCACCCTTCCGGATAGATAACATCTCTGAGGTAAGTCCTCTGAAGGTACACATTATCAAGTTTTGTAAGGCAGTAGAATGGTTCAGAAGATTTGAGACTAAAGAGTAGCACTAGGATGGTTGGGAATATGCCCTGGCCTTTACTTAAACCCGGGCCACCCATGAGAATTTGTCGGAGCACATGAACAAGAATGTCGTACTAACAATCCCAAACCTAAATTGTTTAAGAAATTGTTCTGAAACTGCTCTTGCATTTCAGAAAAGTCATAGGGATACATTTGGTTCTGTTTGCACTTCTGACTTCCTAAAATAATTACATTTATCAGGACAATATTATTTCCTTTCAGTGTTCAATTTTGGACACTATAACATTCATAAAAGCATAGGCATAGCAAGAGAAAGCTTCCTGTTACAAGCGTACCTGTTATTAATATCATCCTGTTATCTGGGGATTAATGGGGGAGTTAACATTTTCCATCACCTTCCCTAACCCCAAAGCGTCATATGATCTGTTGGTGGTTTTAAATTTACAAAGACACCATTCTAGACATTACAATTGGTGGATTTAAAGCTTTTGTCACATGAAATAGCTCTTTTACTCCCCCTGGCTTGACTTAAGCAATCGATTCAGGCATTGAGTTCACATCTGGCAGCTCTACATCCGATGGCTTCTCTGTCTCAATGCTGCCCTTGCATCAAAACAGATTTCTTTTTTTTTATCTGCTAATAATTATTTTGGGCAGACATTTTGATGCTCTTTTTGTGTGGGTCTTGATATTAAGCAATAAAAAGTCTGTTGGTGCTGGGATTAGACACATTCTCAATGATTTATCTTGGCGTCTCAGATCTTTCATCATCAAACACTCTTGTCCAGGATAGAAGTATCCTAGATCTTGCTGCTTGCACCTTGCTCTACTGTCACTGGCAGTATGTCCCTCTCGACTCATAGGCCTACTCTAAAAGCTTTCCCTAAGGCGCTGTGAGCTCCTGCTTTTATTCAACCATCTTCTTTTTTTATCTGATCTTGCCAACATATTGAGGGAAATTAGATGTTTTCCCAGGTCCACTTCCAGCTGCCATGTTATTTAGTTTTATTCAAGCTGATAGCTTTGATTTTTACTTCTGGTATCTTATGATGGCAGTGTAAATGGCCTCTAAAATGGCCTTGAAGCTTATTGCAGAAACACAATCTCCACAAACTCTTTGGTCCTCATGTCCTCTTTACCTCAGGTGCCTATCCAGTTCTGGCAACACGGAGTGGTTGATATCCGGCTACACACAGAGGTAAAAGCTGGGGCAGTTCTGGACTACGCTTGCGATGAACCTATTCTTCAACCCTACCTCACCCTCACTGTGAAGGGAGCCGGATCTTCAGAGGTTACCGCTGACATGAACTTCTTTAGAGAATACAACAAGCTCTACTATGAGAACTTCATCTATATTGCGGCGTCCTTCACATTCTCAGAGTGAGTTCTCCACCTTTAATTTTCCAAATAGTTTACTCATCCTTGAAATTGGTAATTTGACCAATTTCAAGCGGAAAACTTTCCAGTGGCTGACTCACTCCAATATTACTTCTTCAAACTGGTGTTTATAAATATAAGTAAATATTCACTTGAGGTTGACACTTTGATTTGATAACAGAGATGGAGGAAAAAGGCCAGTGGGGAAGAAGCGGGTGGTCAGCAGTGCTGAACTGGTGCTTGATGTGGAGACGAAAACACAGAGAGTCATCCTAAAGAAAAAGGTCTGCTTATATTCTTTCTCAGCTTTATATCTGCCAGTTTATTCTCAAAGGTTCTCACATTTCTTTGTCTGTTTAGGAGCCTGGAAAGCGCTCCCAACTTTGGCGGATGACGGGAACGGGAATGCTCTGTCATGAGGGCTCATCACCTCCACAGAGCAAACCTTCTCAACCTCGACCCCTCACTTCATCTTTAGTGCTTGACATTGCTGGACTGGCTGCCGTGACAGACAACAGGTTACTTGAACTCTTCACAGCACAACAAAGGACAACTTGTGCTTGTCTATCTTAAGCTTGTTCTTGTCCCTGTGCAGAGTAAACATTATCATGGTGTGTGGGTGTCATTTCTCACGTATCTTGCATTTTCTTTTTTAGCTATGAGCCTCTGATGTTGAGACGGCCAGACAACCGCCGCAGCACCACCCAGACATGGCACTTCAGCTCTGGCATGTTGACCTGTGGTTTGCCCAGACTAGTCGTCCAGGTCTGTGCTTCTTCTTTCATCCATTTTTTTTCTAGTATGAAATAATCTGTGGCTCTTTTAAAGTATTTTATGTGCTGTTTTAGGTAAGAGGAGGAGTATCTGGCCTGTATGATGGTGCCGAGGTGGTACTGGGACCAGACTCTGGTGTTATGGAACCGACACCAGAGCAACAGTTTATCAACCAGAAAATGAGACCTGGCTCAGGTGTGCTGTCCGTACAGGTCCTGCCTGATGGGCCCACACGAGTACTACAGGCAAGACACCCCTCCTGTCTCGTTGTTATTGAATTGCATGGTTGGGATAGCATGCCATCTGAAACCATATGAAATTGAATCAGTTCTTATCTTTCTTTCACACTTTCTAATATAATGAGAAGCTGCATACCTCATTTCAGATCAGTGACTTCAACCAACGGCGCGTGAATAGACCCTCTCCCAGCATTGAGGAAGACCAGAATAAAGAGAGTGCTCAGACGAAAGTTCCTGAGGAGGAGCTTGAGGTAAAAGCCATGTTTTTGTTTGTCCAGCAGATTGATTGATTTGGAATTTTACCATCATTCTGTTTCCAGTAAAAACCGAATTAGCACAGGAAGTTCAGACCTCCCTATTCATGCCCTTGTGTTTAGGTGTTGGTGAATCTAGAGGAAGGAGTGGGTCTATCACTGGTGAATAAGCTCCCTGAAGAGCTAGTGTTTGCCACCCTGTCTGGCATTGATGTGCACTTCACCCGCACCGCTGCCAGCCAGGTACTGGAGCTTACAGTGAGAGACATTCAGGTAAGCATCCACAGACCTAAAATGCATTCATCCAATGTTTGGGAATTACTTATTTTGGTTTAGGAATGGCTCAAGATGGTTGATGATTAATGAGACTAATTCATTTATCTAGATTTTTCTGATCATTCACCATATTTTCGATCATAAACTTTTTATACAAAAACACATGAACAGAGATACCAAGAAAATGCAATGATCAGTCTGATACCAGATACCAGATCCCAGCACACACTTTACGGATCTCAGGCCCCGTACACACTACTGCGTTTTCGTTTAAAAACGGAGAAACTTTTGCTACGTTTGCACCTCCCGTCTAGACTAAAACGGAAAAACGAAGACCTAAAATGGAGAAGTTTAGAAACGCTGCAGTTCCGTTTTGCGTTTTGAATCTCCAGAGGGTGTTTTAGTGAAGGCTCACGCTCGGCTCTATGATCTTCCCTGATTCGTCAGCCACCCATCAGGTAGCTAACATTACTTTCTTCTTCATCAAATCTGAGGAATAGTCAATCCGTTTCCTCTTTACACCGGCCAAGTGTTGGTGAATGGTCACGTGATCCATGTTTTCAGTTGTTTTAATGTGGGCGGAGATCAATTATAATATGCAGATAAGACGCTGGTGTGGACAGAGATCGTATTTGTTTTAATTATCCGTTTTTTAAATGAAAACGCAGTAGTGTTGACGGGGCCTCAATTAGCACAGGCCCTAGCAAATCTAACATTTTGGACCTTACCAAAAAAAAAAAAAAAAATCAGCCAAGTTGAATCCAGTAGACAGAATTTTTCATTCTAAATATACATATAATTATTCTATATAATTCTAAACATTTCTGATATATGTCTTTACTCTCTCATCTATTACAGGTGGACAATCAGCTCTTGGGCTCCACTCACCCTGTTTTGCTGTCTGTGACTCCAGGCTCCATTGAAAGTACTACAGTGGACTCAGGTCCTGCTCTGCAGGTCAACGCTGTTAAAGTGCCCAGCAGTCTTATGCTCACAGACCTTTTTAAGGTGAAAGCAGTGAACTTATGGATTCATTTTCTCACCAAAAATGCTTCAGGCTCATCTGTACATCTTCCTTGACTACAGGTGTTTGATTTATATATTTTACTCTCTGCCTTGCAGCATTTGATGGTCACAGCACGCCGCTATACTGTCATCATTGAGGAAAAGCTCTTGATGAAACTGCTCATATTCTTTGGCTACGGTCAGACAGAGGGAGGTGCGTAGTGGGTATCCATCTGGTGTGGTGTATGGGGAATTCATTATGCTCTGTCTGCTACTGTAAGTTCATGGTTTTGTCTTTCAGAGGTGGAGAAGCTGGATGAGAACCTCTATGAGAAGGCCAGCGAAGATGCCGGAACTCCAAAACGCTATTATTTTGAAAACTTGAAGATCAGTGTCCCTCAGGTCAAGCTGAGCGTCTTCACCTCTCACAAGTTGCCCCCTGACCTCAAGGTACAAGAGCCACAGTAGAATCAACTGTAGTACTATAAGTGCTTCACTGGTTGCAGATTTGTTGTTGGAAGTTTGCATTGTGCTGTGGTTGTCTGCATTATAATCAAGCGTTGTTCTGCACAGGCCTTGAAGGGAACCCTTGGGTTCCCACTCATTCGGTTTGAAGATGCAATCATTAACATGTACCCCTACACTCGAGTCCATCCCTATGAGACGCAGGAGATGATCATCAGTGACATCCTCAAGCACTTCAAAGAGGTCATAAACATTCTTCATACTGAATTACGTTTACATTATATTTTCATACTATACATTGTGATTTCATCTTCTTTTTGTAGGAGCTTATCAGTCAGGCGGCTCAGATCCTGGGCTCAGTAGACTTCCTGGGCAACCCCATGGGCTTACTGAACGATGTCACTGAGGGTATGAATGAACTCATCAAGTATGGCAACGTTGGAGGGCTCATCCGCAGTGTTACACATGGTGTGTCCAACTCAGCTGCCAAGGTAAGAAAATTTCACATTTTCTGTCAACTTCACCAGTCCATCTAACAATGCATGATACCCGATCACCTAAGTATTTCACAGGGTTATTTGAGCTATTCTCAAATATATAATATATGATAAAGTCATTTTGTTTAGCTGCAAAGTACCAACATGAATTCACTGAGCGCAAGGCCAAGTCATAACCAAAAAAAGCAAGAGAACGAATTTTCCTCCATGATCTGGTCTGTTCAAATGTAAATTAGAAGCTGAAGTTGTTTATTTCACAGACTTCTTATTGAATGTTTTTGAAGAAGCGTCCAAGCAGTCTGCCTGAGCAGAACACAAGAACTAGCCACATGTTGTAATTTGATTATTTCCAGGAGAAGAATGGGAACTGCATTGGAAGGTCAAATGCACATGATGTTCACCAGCAGAGCAATCTGACCTGATTTTCCTCCTAATATGCAATAAGGTGGTGAAGGTTCAGTGAAGTTTATTAGTTTTGGTTTCCCTGTGTAAACAGGCAGGATTCTGCATGTTTAGAGAATCATGGGAACACCGGGATTTAATAGTTTTGTCAGCATAAAAGTTGAACATCAGCCCTGTAACTTTCTCATGAACATTATAAGAAGTTTGTTTGAGCAGATGGAATTGGCTCATGGCACCAGTGTGTGAATGTGTGTACTCGTATGTGGCTGCAGTTGTGTGTGGTCAGACCTGAGCCTCCACTTCATGTCCTGCAGCCAGCTCTCAGCATGTCTGTCTAACAGGCCATCGCACCACGTCCTTCATTGGCAGCCAGCTCACTGTCAGACATTGCTTTGTATGCTTTTCGCTCTGTCCGCTCCCTCTGTGCTCTCATTTACTTTCCTTCCAGCCACACTCGCCAAGCTAATGTCTTAAGTACTCATAGCATGGGACAACACTACAGTATGTCTCAATCAGCACTTTCACATTCGCACTTGACCCGTTCTCATTTCACTTTGCTGCTTTTTAGCCAAGGTGTGTTTGTTTAAATATGCTCATCATACTGAATAATTATAGTTAATATTAGCAGTCTACTTCTTCAGTTCTACTTTTAGCTGTAACAACTTTTAAGGTCTTTGCTCATTACACACAAACTGCTTGAACAAATGCTCAGGTTTGCTTGAGAGAAAAAAAACTTTCTCTGTTGGATGCTTTTTTTTGCCACTAATTCAATTTCATGAGTATAAAAAAGTATTACTCCCCCTGGAGAACTTCCAGCAGCATGAATAAAAATGTTTTGCCAAAATCATCCACCAACTGTATAAGGCTCCATGTCATACCGCTCGGGGTGGAAAAACTTTAATGAAAGATATAAAAGGCATTTGAGGGCTTTGGTTTGATCAAGTGCCTAGAAAGCTTGAGGTTTATTGTATTTGCAAAGATTACTATTAGTTTTTGTAACTTATGTCAGTGGCCACCCAGAATTTATTTTGGAACATGTGCAGACATCAGGAATTCTCTGTTGTTAGTTTTACCTTTATGGGGGCCTGGGGCTTTTTTAATAGGTATTTCAGCTAATGCACCCTCCATTGACTGCAATGTGCCTCCAAGCTTCTCCACAGGTTTTCTTTCAATAGCACCTATGCTTTAAACACACATCTGAATTCATATTGAGCAATGCATTAGACATATTTTCAGCAAAGTTAACCCCTGCTGCCTAAAGCTGATCACTGTTTCCATGTCTCAAACAGCCTTAAACTCTCAAGCATTTACCTTCATCAGCTTGTACAGTTCTTCACATCTCTGTCAGACTCAACCACTTCTTGGCAATCACATCATGGTTTCCATTCCTTTACATCTTCTTTCTCACACATAGACACTGGAACACATTCCCGCACACCTCTAGGGGCCCTGCTTTGAGATAGGATGGTCTAATGGCTCAAGAAGGGGTGGTGGTGTGGGCGGGTCATAAACTTGAAAGTGTTCTGATCCTCCTCTCCCTCCCGCATACTCATATCTGGTAAATGTATTGGTATAATTTCACAGCCAAGCCTAAAAAAAGGGAAGCGAGTGAGAGAGAGGGAGGTGGAAGAGGAGGAGCAGAGAATCTGAGCTGGCCTTCAGATGAACTCACCAGGGACTTTGCTTGGAGGGGTCATCCCAAGTTCATGCCTGGCTCTTGCTTGAATTCTGCAGAATGTGCCTGTGTTTATAAAGTGCTCTGGCTGCACTAGGGAGCTCGCTGGGCCTGTAATACAAACTCCCTTCCAGGAGGCACCTGCAGGGGACCTGAGGGGGGCCACTCTGGGCAAAGTCAGGTCAACTGTGCCAAGAGGGGGGAGCGCCACCCCATTAGACAAATTACAGCCTGATATATTTGACAGCTGGATGAGATGGTGTGTAAAATCAGTTATCTGTAATATTGATGTGTTTCCTCAGTCCAGCAGGGGAAGGGTTTGAGAACTATGGTGGTTGCCCAGAATGTGGCTCCCTTGCAAATAAAGCTGGAGTGATTGTGACTGTAAGACATTAGAAATAAATTTGTGTCATGAACTCATAGAATAGGTGATTTGCATGATTTTGCTTGACTGCAGTCCACACAGCTACATGAACCACAATAAGTCATTGATGTGTCCTAAAGTAGACAGTCCACTCCTTAAGGTCAATGCAGGCAGTCCACTCCTTAGGATCACTGTGGGGGGTTTCACTAACTAAAAAGACCATTGTCAGCAACTGTTCAAATTCCTGATGTATTGACAAATGTTTGAATAACAAATTCAAAGAATCTGTATAAATGTATTTCATGCCACATGTGGTTTGGTTTGTTTTCTTATTGGTACAATTAACGTATTAATACTCCATAATAATATTATAGTTCAATATTTTCTTTATTCATTCAAGTGGCAATGCTTCTTTTTGTTATGAGAATTGTTCATTTGTAGTACACATAATCTACTGTTCTTTTCTTATGTTGTTGTTCAATGTTTATCTGTCTGTGCAGTTTGCAGGTACCTTATCAGATGGATTGGGCAAGACAATGGACAATCGGCATCAGACTGAACGAGAGTGCATTCGCTATCATGGAGCCACCAGCGGAGAGCACCTTGTGGCAGGGATTCATGGTCTTGCTCATGGTACATCAAAACATTTTGACGTTTCATATGCTCAGTATTAAGACACTTACAGTATTGTACCATTGTGAATATCATAAGATTGTTATTGCACTGTCCACTGAACTTGGCGTTTCATTGCTGTGTAGGCATCATTGGCGGTCTGACCAGTGTGATAACATCAACGGTGGAGGGAGTGAAGACTGAGGGGGGTGTCAGTGGATTTTTCTCTGGTCTGGGGAAGGGATTGGTTGGCACCGTGACGAAACCTGTGGCAGGAGCTTTGGATTTTGCCTCCGAAACAGCACAAACTGTCAGAGAAATGGCCAGCCTAAGCAACAGGTATTTTCCACTCAATTATGTATTCAGGTTATTTTTTCTTTGAATGGCTTATCCACGGCCTTGTTCATGGCCCTTTTCCAAGGACAGTGTCCCAGAGCTGTGGGCCAAGATGGAATACAAAACAGAAAAAACAGTCTGACGAGTTTGATAAAAAAAATAAAAAAAAACTTCAAAAAAAAAATGCAATGAATGTAACCTCCAATCACCTAATTTTCAATGTCTGTCTAAAATAAAAAATATTTTAGTTGTGTAATTACTATCAATTATATGATCTACTAAATATTGCACCAGATTACTTTAAAATTCTTAAAACTACTGACATTAATAGTCATAAAGACCATAATGCAGCTTGTTTGTAGGCACGCAGTCAGTGACTGTTCATTGTACAGTCATTGTTCAGCTGGAAGTCGGTGGAATAAATCCTCTTGTTGGAAACCAACACCATTTCAGTAGAAAAGGGGTATCCGTGGTTCAATGTTTATAGCTCTTACAACTTTGCAGAGCCTACGTGACCTCTCTGTTGATGTGCCCATAAATCCCACCTGCCTTTTGATGAGTTTAGCTTGTGGCTAGCCAAACTCTACACTAATGAACACCTGCTAATGATCCAAAGCACAATCCAGAATTGTCGAAGAACTTGCCTACTGTTTTAAGAGCAGCCTTCAGGGTCTCACCTTCACTTCATCCTCTAAAGCCAGCAGCTCTACCTGAGGTTTTATGAGGGGGCCCAAAACCAGGTCATATTACACAGGCTGTCTGGTATGTAAAGCCATTTGTTCTTCATTTGCTTATGTATATGTGCAGTGGGGAGTGTTTGTGGTTTTACTGCTCCAACTAAAAGAGGGAATGAGTTTCAGGTCCTCTCACCATTCCCCTTGAATGGAGAGAGGCTGTGTGTGTGTGTAAAAGAGACCTGCTGGTGAACTGTGCAGTGTAGAGTTGGGGGAGTTTTAGGGAGAGGCATTCGGAGCGTGCCTGCCACAGTGCGGCCAAGAGTTCAGCCAGAGTTCACACCGAAAATCTGCAGGATTCATGGGTCACAGCGGATGCAGTCTGACCCAACTATTACATGTTCTCAATAACACATTTTGCAGGTAGTACTTCAGCAGCAAATCTTCACATCCTCTCTGTCTTGAGGGATCTGTCTCTATCCATCAACGACTGGATGTGGTGATTCCCAGTTGAGCTTTCTTCCCTTTCAGTCTGAAATGTTTATGATGTTACCCCCATTTTGCATATTCTCTTGCAAACCGTGTCAGTAATGTCACTGTAGATGTATCAAATTATGTCTTCCTCTTCTGGTCAGGAGTATGTCATATGTAGACCACAAACAGGAAATAAACACGTAAATGAGGAGCAGACTGTTGCGAGGTCAGGAATAGTGGAGGTGTCCACACAATCGTTTTTGCTCTCCTGCCCTGCTAGTGAACTCAGCCTCCCACATCAGTTCCCCGGACCCCGGACCCCCCCACACACACTCATGCATACACACACACACATAACATACACCACTTCCAACTGCACTATGCAATCCAGGCAGGCTTCCAGAGGCAGCTCAATTACAATCTCAAAACAAAGGCAAATAAGTGCTGGGGGTTGGTGGGGGCAGCAGTAGGGGCTCAGACTTGACTGAATAAGCATCCTGTTCCCCACCTTTAGCTGTCAGTTCAGTTTGGGAAAAGTATGCATTTTCTTTAACCTCAAGCTTTATTAAAAGAAAGTCCCTCATCTAGTTGGCCTTCCTTCACTAAGTTTTGGTAAACCTCAAATTCCTTCATAGTAAAAGATGACAGTTACTTGTTTTATGGCATTTAATCGAGACAACCACCTTAATAAAATTGTGGTTCATTTCCTTGCTGTTGTATTCATGGAGCATGTGCATTTTTTTTGATTATTTTACTGTCCCTGCTAATTCAACATTTTGTGAATCAGCATACTAAATACAAATACATTACACAGTTGACCGACTATTGACCCAGTAAACCGAAGATAAAGATCATAAAGATAAACAAATATTAGTCAGCCAAGGATTAGACATCACAGATGAGCAAACTTTGTCTCACCACAAGTCAAATGTGTTTATATTTGGGATCTGAGAGACTATTCGACGCTGGAAATAATGTTAGTTTTCCTTTTTTTTAGCACATTTTACAAAAGCTGCGTTAAAATTACTGTCATGGTAATGTTACGTTTTAAAAACAATACATTACTTTAAAAAAGTCCCCTCGGAAGACGAGCAAGGAGAAGTAGTATTTTGACTTTGTCAGTCTGGCATTGAATAATTAAGCCTGCTTATAGTCTTGTTATACTACCGGTTATTAGGGACAATACCTGTATGAAAATGTTATACTGGTTTAAAGTGGAAACATTATGAATTAATCATATTTAAAAACAACAGATTTTATATCAATATCCTAACAAATAGAATAACCCTAGATAATATATAGTTGCCTGTGTATGTCAAGTTTTTCCTGTGATTTTGTACAGATAATTTCATCCATGACATAAATTTCACAATTAAATTTGATTTCCTCACAGGAAAATACCTAATACTGTAAATTGTAGAGGAAACCCCAGTTATGACATCACTTTAATATTATAGGTTAAAATGTAACTGATTTGTAGGCAACTTGCATTTAAATTGCACATAAGGAAGTTTTTATAAAAGTAATGTTATAATACATTTTTAATGACATTAAATTATGTTTCTACTTGTTTTTTAATATAAACATTTAAATCGTGGATCTCATAAAAACATGACAGATTTATTCAAACATTAAATATTAAATGTGCAATATGGTGCATATTTACCAAAATTCTCCTCGAGTTCATTTTTCAAGCTGCCTAATGAGTTTTGAGTGGCTTTTCTGAGGTAAATATACTGAAAATCCTGCTACAACTCAATTATAACTGCACATGTGACAAGTAGAGATGGTGCCCCAATTTTCTTATACTCTGGCACGCATGCTTTTTGCGGCGTATGCTTCAATATGTCAGTGAAGAACCAAGTTAAACACCTACGTACAGCAGCCTTTCACTTTACGCCCGCCCTCCCTCAACACATTTTGCTCATGATCTTTCTCGGAAAGGAGCAAGAAGTAAGAGCTGTTTGTTTGCACCCATTGACGGCTGACTGGCCAGGCTCCAAGCCCTGTGCCTGACCTAGAGTTGAACCCTATTGTTCCAATCCCACAATCGGGTGCGGGGCATTGTGCTTGATCGCCTCCAGAGCAGTGGGAGAGGCTGCAGAGAGAGAGAGAAAGAGAGGTTAAGAGTCTCCCTGGGTCTGTTACAGTCTTGTCATGCACAGGGCCAGATCTCATGACTTACGGTTATGATTATGAACCGTGGCTTGCTGTCAAAACGAGAGCGAAGTCCATGTGGAAGTTCTGGCTTTTCTAAGGAAAAAACAACACCGCATTCTCCTCAATACTGTATGCCATAATGAAGTAACCAGTCGCTTCAGAATATTTGATTTAGTTGCTAATGCTAAAATTTGCCAGGGTGCTGCTGTTTTCTTTCCATGACATCAGTAGAGTTTATAGCAAGTTCATTGAGTCACTTAGTTTTCGTTTTCAATATTATATGGTTGGTGTGAAATGCAAATACGACCCACTTTAAGATTTCAGGTTTGTCCATCCTTGGTTATAATTTCATTCGGAGAGGCAGCTGCATTCACCCGGGCTTCACTTTAAACAGAACTGAGAAATGCAGTACACTGCCGTCTTTGTGAATCAACTGGAAACCATCAGCTCTAATCAAATGCCTGCTGGCCCAGATTCAAGCCAGATGTAGGAATTCCACTTGGCCCACCAGTGGCAGCCAAAGAGAAGAGAGGGCTTGTTTGCAGGAGAAGCAAGACCCAAGCTTTGCGTTGGCACTGCAGGCTGCTGGCTAGTCCCATCAGCTTTGGCCAGGACCACCAGAACTCTGGAGCTAACATTCCCCTGACCATCGATTGAACTGCACACCTAAAACCAACATGGTTGTGTTTGAATGTGAACCAGAATTAAATGATATTATATGGCAGGAGTCTGAGTATGTGAGTTTTTTGGATTGTGCCACAACAGGTGTTATTTCAAGAGACTCTGTGTTCTCTTTTACGGGAAATGGGGGGGGGTCCAGTCTTTCCAGTAAAAAGGTGCTTTATTCCAACTTGGATTCCCCAATGTTAACCCTCTTAAGGCTGTTGGTTTTGTAAGTAATGATCCTTGTGTGTTTTGTGTGTGTTTCAGGCTGAGCGCTCAGCGAGTAAGGAAGCCGCGCTGCTGCAAGGGCCCTCAGGGGCTGCTGCCTCGATTTTCCTCCCTACAAGCAGATGGACAAGAACAGCTCTTTCACTTAACGGACAACATCCACTCTGAATCGTGAGTATCCTCTCTGACGGTAAAGTCAGGTTAGGTCGCTTTGGGAAATTCTTCTTCTCTTTGTTATTGAAGGTAGGATTAAAAATAAACAAAGCGCATTTTCCAAATGGTTCTTCTAGTTCAAGAATCGCATTGAAGGTTTTCTTTGGGAAAAGGACAGGGCTTGTTTCTCTGTTCAAAAAGTGTGACAGAAAAGACGTTTATCACCAAAAGAGGCGAATCCATCCAGATCAGCAGACCCCTGTTGGCCCACCTGACCTTTCTCCTTAGAAGTGCCACACAGGCCATTAGTCTCCTCAGCTGCAGCCTGCACGATCTGTCCTGCGCTCTCTTACACACTGGAACTACTGTCTTAATGTTGTCCGTTTAATCTTTTCTTCTCTGATGCATTAAATAGCAAGCTTGACTTTATCCTTTTTCAAGGGAAAATTTATTGCAGAGTACAAATTGGCATCAGAATCCTTGGGTGAATCATAATACATCTGCTGTGCCTACCAGGATATAATACTTTCTGCCCTTTTGTAAAGCAATGGTGTACTGATCGAATGCCTATTTTCTTCTGTAGTTTCATTGCCGTGGAGCCCATAGACACATACTGTGTGCTGATCTCCTCCAAAGTGGTGTATTTCCTCAAGCCTGGAGAATTTGCGGATCGTGAAGCAATCTTTTTAGAGGTCAAATATGATGATCTCTATCATTGTCTGGTGTCCAAGGACCATGGGAAAGTATATGTACAGCTTACTAAGAAAGCAGAAAGCACTAGTAGCGGAGTGGCCATTCCAGGTCCATCACACCAGAAACCTATGGTAAGTGGCCTATCCCTCCCGTGTTCACATGAGACTAAGGGCGGGATATTTAGTCACTAGATATTTTTAGAATAGCAATAGATATAGATATTACTACATGGTGCATTATGAAACGTTTGGGGGTGAATTTTCTGTAAATAATACCCAGAGTATATGATGACTGGAAAATTAACATAGGTAATACATCATGTTGGTCATTACGACCGCTAGTAAATATATGATTAACAATTCGAGGTACGTTTTTCTGATTCCATTCCAAATGTCATTTGTTGTTTCTCATAGGTCCATGTGAAAAGCGAGAACCTTGCCATCAAGATTTCACAAGAAATCAATTATGCCAAGAGCCTTTACTATGAACAGCAGCTCATGCTGCCTCCCAGTGAGAATGAGGATAGCTTATTATTAGACTCTTAACTACACTGACCCGCAGGTGTTTCTCGCTCGTTTTTCAACAGCCACTTCCTTTTTTTCCGTTTCTGTGAAAGGACAGTAATAAATCAGCCGAGCGTAATCATCCACTTAGGCCAGTGTACGGGACATGCTCACAGCATGTGGTTTGTTCAGTGATTCAAACTAGTCTAGAGGGGCTGTTGTAAGCTCTGGCAAGCACAGATTTCACTTGAATATGCAAGTATTTTAGTTTCCTTGCAATCCGTAGAAGTAGAATTGATTTTGTTTGTTTTACAATTGGTAAAATAACTGGTGTTTGTCGCTAGATGTGCACAGCTAGTCTGACACTGTACAGTATATGTTTGTGTATAGATCCTCTATGTACATATATAGGCACACCATTAGGACTATCTGCCATGTATATAAAATGTTGAAATTAATTATATGGTATGAAATTAATCTTGGATTGCTGTACAAAACTGCCTTTAAAGGAAAGTTCATTTTGCTCTGAATATGTGTGGTTGGAAGTTATGATTGAATTGCACTGATTCAAATGTAGGGAAGTTAAGCTGCTCTCACCATTCACCGGTGACTCAACATTAACACACACACACACACACACACAGCAAGTGTTGGAATTACTGACATTGCATTTTTCACCTCTCCATATGCAGTCCACCCTCAAAAACATCTGTCTGGTGTTTTTATTCTCTCCGTTTCTTATTTTCTTGGGTTTTCTATATCCAATTTAATGAAAAGAATGACATTTAAATTCTGAATGTTTCTTCAGTTTTCTAGTTTCTCCTTTATTCTGTTCCTAAGATCTTTTAAAGGTTCAAGCTTAACATTTGAAACACATTTAACATATTTCAACAAATAAAAATATGGTATTCTATTCTGTAGTGCATTCCATTATGATTCTCTTGCCTTTAGTGCTCTTTATGTGTCACACAATCAACATAAAGTTTTGTCATCATCAAGAGACAATAATCTCTTCTGTTAAAATTTTCCCAATCTCAAACATTTCTTATTTTACTCACCGTTTTAAATTGAACATTATCATGGAATTAATTGTTTCACTGAATGGAACGATTCATTTTAATTTGTTACAAGTTGTTACCAAAGATCAGACACTACAAATGTTTTCTCTTTAAAGAGTCACCTTCCTCGCTTATCTTAAATGTGTATAGCTAGTATACTGGTCATAACAAAACTAAGATTTTTAACTTCTGTGACTGTGCCTCTGAGAACACTGGTCAGTATAATTTAGGATTATATGAACAATACACCTATAATGTGTTTTTTAAGTTGTCTATTATTTAAATACTGATATGTTGTATACAACCCTACAAAGCTGGTTTCCTCTATAACTGCACAATATGCAAATTAAATATAGTGTGTAAATTTATTTTGTTGTAATATGCAAATGTATAAAGGCATAATAATAAAAGTTTTGGTTTAACACAGTATTAGCATTTATTGTGTTTTACGATTGTGATTAATCTGTTATTTTTTGGTTAAAAAAAAAGAGAGAGATTTCCGCGACGCTCGCTTTTCCGCGACGCTCGCGCATGCGTCGTGGAAATCTCTCGTCTCAGGCCCAGAAGAAAGAAAAGGAATAGTCGATTAAAGTCGTTATTTTTGTTTTATTTCCGCACAAAAAGTATTCTCGTCGCTTGATAAACTTACAGTTGAGCCACTGTAGTCACATGGAATATTTAAACATTTTCTTCCTTGACTTTCTGCGCCGTCAAGTTTTAATCCCCTAGCCTAGGCAGCCTAGTATGTAACGTGATACAGCTCTCAAATTTAACTTAATCTAAAATATCTTTATTTGTGTTCCGAAGATGAACAAAGGTCTTACGGGGTTGGTACACCATGGGGGTGAGTAATTTATGACTTAATTTTCATTTTTGGGTGAACTAACCCTTTAATGAAGATTTCTGTTAAAAAAAAAAGTATTTTGAACTTAAGTTATTTAAAGGGTTAGTTCACCCAAAAATGAAAATTAAGTCATTAATTACTCACCCCCATGCTGTACCAACCCCGTAAGACCTTCGTTCGTCTTCGGAACACAAATGAAGATATTTTTGATTAAATTTGAGAGCTGTATAACTACCACATTGGCTCCTAAGGGACTGCCTCTTGACGGCCCAGAAAGTCAATGAAGAAAATGTTTAAATATCCCAAGTGACTACCGTGGCTCAACTATATGTTTATCAAGCGACGCGAATACTTTTTGTGCGAAAAAACAAACAAAAATAACGAGTTTATTCGACTATTTCTTTTCTTCCTTGTAGGCCAGAACGAGAATTCCTTAGATTTCCACGACGCATGCGCGAGATTTGCGATCTGCTTACGCCAGCTTACACTACTTCAGATCGCAATTCTCGCGCATGCGTCGGGGAAATCTATAAGGAAGTCTCGTTCTGGCCTACAAGGAAGAAAAGAAATAGTCGAATAAACTCGTTATTTTTGTTTGTTTTTTCGCACAAAAAGTATTCGCGTCGCTTGATAAACATATAGTTGAGCCACGGTAGTCACTTGGGATATTTAAACATTTTCTTCATTGACTTTCTGGGCCGTCAAGAGGCAGTCCCTTAGGAGCCAATGTGGTAGTTATACAGCTCTCAAATTTAATCAAAAATATCTTCATTTGTGTTCCGAAGACGAACGAAGGTCTTACGGGGTTGGTACAGCATGGGGGTGAGTAATTAATGACTTAATTTTCATTTTTGGGTGAACATAACCCTTTAAATGAGCATATTTTACTGTTTCTGTACGGCAGCCATTGAATGTTTTTCATGGGATTTTTTTACAGTTAGGGTGTTTAATCGTAATAATTCAGATGATAGCTGTAACATAGTGTTTTTCTGTAAAATATTTTTTGCACAATTAAAATTAGGATATTTTACTTTATTTATACGCTTTTTGTTTGGCAGCCGTAGCTGACAGTCATTGACCGTTTTTAAAGATTTAATTTTTTACAGTGTAGAAACTTTTTACAGCGTTGATCAGAAATGTACAGTACATTTACACACAAACTGATGACCAGTCGCAACTTTCAGATGCCATCTTTATTTTTCTAGCTCAACGTTCAAAGAATGGAAAGCACAGGATTGTGGGATATCAAAGGCAGCGAATGATAACTTTATGCTGCCTTCAAAAATCAATCAGATGAAGGTATCTCAGGAGACATGAAGTCTGCCTTGATGCCTTCCGACCTTGGAATGCATCCTCCAAAGGCTTCATTTATCAGTTTCAGACGCAGCCACCACTTGAACACAGTATGAGTACTTCTGGCATTTTTCACCAGTTTTAATGTTGTGACGCATTAAAATACAGTCTGAAATGACTGTTTGACTCCGACGCATTTGTAAAAATCTGATTGGAATCGCATTTCAATCCACCTTATGTGTTTTTTTTTTGTTTTTTTTGCTGGCAGTCAAAAAATGGCCTTAGTATAACCTATTCTTCTTCTTGACTGACAGTGTGATGTCAGATGAAAGGTCTTTCCCTTAAGGGCGACACACTCATTAGTTAAAGATGGATGTGCCATGGCCACGCAACCCCTAACTCTGTATATCTAAAGGAACAACAATGCCAGTGCTAACATTGAGCACGAGTTACCATGTGCCTTATCAATAATCTTACTACCAAGTTCTACATTTCCACCTGTGCTTGGTCACATTAAGCTGCTCTTTTCCCTGGGTAAAGGGTTCATCACAGGGTGAGCTGTCTGTCCAACAGCCTACTCAGATTTATCTACTATTTGGCTAACCTTGCTCTGAACTCACCCCCTGAGATTTGAGCTGACTTCTCCAACACACATGCACTCCATGACACAGTTTCATGTCCTGATCCCATTCTCAACAGTGTCCATCATTGCGGTTAGACATGCCAAAACTCATTCTTCAGTTTGTCAGTTGGGCTATACATCTTTTTTGGTGATTATTCCCCCAGCCTCATATATTAGTTATTTTATATAGTTTATCAGAAAGCAACCTTTTCTTTCAGTCACAAAATAGCAGTTGAATGTGTAGAATGAAGACCGTGATGTGAATTGGCAATCACATAATTGCAATAGCTGCTTGTGCCCATTGTATGTCAGTTTCAGTTCCCAGTGTGCTTTGATAGCACTCTATTGTCTTATTGTCTTCTAATACCGCAAGCAGGGATGCAAAGAATTTGAAGGAGAGACGCCGAAAGAAAAAAAACATCTGCCTGGAAATTTGATTTTATGAGGTTACACGGTCTTAGATCTCGCATCCAAATTGGCAAATCACGGTGTTGGAGAAAATTGTCAACAGGCGCTGATTTACCAACCCATCTGTTTGGTGGTATACAGCTATATCAAAAGCGAACATCAGTTATTCAGCTCGATGTGGGTGACAAATCTAAACAAAATGACAAATTCTAGATTTGTCTATTAGCCTACCAGTGGCTGACCCCTCTCCAGTGTGCTTTCCTGTTAAGTGGAGTTAGTGTTATGACAACCCTGCCTAGCACACAGTGAGCTCATGATTGGCTGGCCTGCAACGGTGGAATGCTGACCATGAAATGCCTGTGAGTTTTGGCAGAGGCAGGACAAGCACACTGCCAGGGACCGACACTTCCCTGTTTTCAAACCCACATGAACACCCACAAAATAGCACTCACCAGGGTTTTTTTAAGATCAAATACTGTTTATTTGAATTTCACGTTAAAATGCTGGAATTACTTTAAACATGTCCTATACGGCAAAGAAACCAAACATTTTTCTGTTCAAAATATATTTCAAATATATGCTAAATGTATGAGGTAAACGGCACCGCTTAAGAAAAACGATCAAATTTTTCAAATTCAAAATACAATTTTGTTTAAACCAAAATAATTTCCAAAAGGTATTTCAATGTGCAAGGAAATACATTTTGGGTAAATGTAAAAATATATTTTAAAAAAAAAGTTTCGGACAATATTAATACACAGTATTTAGATTAAGAAAATAAAAAGTGGCCAATAACTAAAACGTACTGAAATATCTATATTAGAAATATATTTAAGAATATGTATTTGCCGTATATGTATTACAAAAAAAATGTTCTTAAAATCAGTGAAAATCTATAAAACTTCCAAGGGCGACATTACAAGATCAAAAAACCCTGATGAAAACCTCGGAGCGTTCTAAGAACCATTTCTTTCTTAACTCTATCAGTCCGTGCTCTTTGTTATCACAATATCCAAGAAACACTTTCACCTACATGCCTGTGTGCAGTCCAGTATAGGGCAACCAAATTCATCTACGTAAGACTCGCAGACATAGTTCTTGGGAAAACAAGCCATCTTGATACGCTGTTCCCAGTGACCCTTTCAGTCTTTTTTTTTTTTTTTTTTTCGCGTCTACAAGCAAAAGATTGATGTTCCTGGACATAGCGCTTGCTTTGCATGAAAAATTGGTTTTGATGATTTTTCACAGTCAAGCTGTTCCTGAGTTTAAGTCCGTCCTTTGAATGTGTTCATGCAGGTGTAGCTTCCTGAAAACTTGTGGATCTCTTCCAAGGCAGGCTGTGGCAAAAGGCTGAGAAGGAAGAAGAAGAAAAAAGGAAGTTATTTGCTAAATATTAAATTGCAGAATTATGTAATAAAAATGTGGGGTCAAAAAGTAAGACCGCATTTGACTGAGATATATATATATATATATATATATATATATATATATATATCTGAGATCTAGACTGTATGTTGCCCCACTACTTTTCAGCGCTGTGTTCATTGTGTTCAGTCTTCTGGTTTGTATTTCTACAGCATGAAAGTAAGATCTTATGGATTTATGAATGAACCGCTTATTTTTATTTCTTCCCAGTCTGCTGACATTTATGATATCCGCTTCAAACATTACATGATAACTTTCGGTAACTTTTTGTACATTTGGACCTACCACTGTGTGGTGTTCTTCTGAGAATATCAGCTCAAATGGATAGTTCATCCAAATCAGATGTTGAACACACGGATGAGGTTTGAGATGATATTCACTAATGATCACGTGCATGAGATCGAAAATCGACTACTGTGGGCTTTGACCGTAAACAGGAAGCAAATAGAGGTATGTGAGCTGGCTGAATTAACATCAGTTTTATTCATATCTTTCACATCTACTGCTGTCAGATTGACCATGATCACTCTCAATAACACGACTCACAAGGCTGTGCACTCGTAAAGACAAATCAAGGATGTTAAGAGGCTATAAAGCAGATTTAGAACATGCCCCAATTGAAGTCAACAGGGTGCGAACTTTAAAAAGACGATAACACGGTGTAGGCAACACCGATTTTTGTCGTTTTTGTCTGTACTGACAGCACTCCAAATGAACAAAAAAATGAGCTCAATGTTAAAATTGACCAGAGTTCTCCTTTAAGTCAATCCATTTTACCAGCTAAATACAGTTCGACAGCGATGCAACAGAAATATAGAGATTCCGCAAAAAGAGGTTCAAAGGCAAAATTCTAAAGATAGCATGTTTCTCTGGCGGGTAAGATCTATAAAATGAACACATTAAATTTGGTAGTAAACTTAGAAATAGGCAAGAACAAAGAAACTCTTTTTTAAAAAGAGCCATTTTTGCTTTTATTCAGATCGCACAGTAGGACAGGACGCAAAATGTGAGAGAGAGAATTGCGGAGCGGGTTTGGGATTCGAAATCGGGTCGCCCGAAGCACGATTGTGCTACATACCACCCATCAGCTCTGACGTAATAGTCATTAAAGTCATTAAATAATAAAGACAAAGTGTAATTCTGCCCTGATTCCTACAACAGTGACATTCTCACCTCTTAAGGATAACAAGAAAGTGCATGGTCCATGGCAGGACAACGAAGGCAGTGTTGGTCCTAACTGCATCCACAGTGCGCTCGGCCACCATCTCAGGATTCAGAGGAGGAAACAGCTTAGGGAACCTAAGAGGTGATTTCATGAATAATGAAGCGCTTGAATTCCACCTGGGTCTGGTTTATCAGCTTCAAAAGCAGCTCATTACCTCACTCTCATGCCCTGGAACATCTCTGTGTCCGTGTGGAAGGGAAGCACTGTGCTACAGCCCACTCCAGGGCAGTCCAGCAGGCCTAGCGTAAGGCTTTCCATGAAGGCATAAGAGGAGGCCTTGGACGTGCAGTAGTCGATGGCTCCAGGGATGGAGGACAGGGAGAGAATGGAGTTAATGCACACCACGTGGCCGTTGCACAGCTCCAGCATGCGAGGCAGAAACGCTTTCGTGGTCTGTGGGGGAGACAGACACAATTACGCATTGTTCTGTTCCCTCAACCATCTTCTGGAAAATCCAACAACAACAATGAAAGCTTCAGAACTCCGAGGTCAAGAATGTGTTAATTGTCTAGGATTCTCTGGGCTACCTTGGGTGAAAGTCAACAAGCATATTTTGACCGGCTCAGCAGAAATATGAGCCCACATTCAGTGTTTGATCTGATGGCTTCTATGCTAACCTCTATTTAAAACTGGCATTCTGCAAACGCCATGTGTTTGAAATTATCGCAATATATAACAGCAATCCTCAGCGTGAGCTACTATTGCAGCTGAAGCTTTAGATGATCAGCTCTCGTTCTGTCCTAAAATCCACGACTGTAGCCTAGATCTTCCAAACTCTTTAACTTTCACTTTTCCCCAAGTTCTTTGCTTTTGTTTGTGAACATCTCTTGTAGTTTTGTCTCTGACTGTTCTATGTGAGGAATGTTGTTACTTTTTCTCTCTTGGCAAAAAACACACTTTGAATGAGGAACGCTTCCAAGAATTACAGCATGCCAAGTGACTTAACGTTAAGTAATTGAAAAATGTTCTGCAAAACACAACGGAGTATCTAGAGTTCATGTTAGGTTCAAAGCGTGGTTACTGTAGTAGGGCTGCGCTATAATAAATTGACAGTCATGAGAGCAGCGAGTAAGTCAAGAAATTGAATAGTCTCTTACCCAGAACTGTCCAAGTGTGTTTATGTGTTGGGTCTTCAGGAGTGCGTCATCGTCACTGTCCAGTAGACTTTTCCCATGAACAACAGCTGCGTTATTGACGAGAATGGTGACATCCCCAACCTGTGTGAGACCACATTGCATTCATTTAGAGCAAACTTCACCCTGTGGACGAGTAAAATTATCATTTTATTTCTGTTACAAGGAAAATGAACGAGAAAAATAGAATAAAATACATAAAATATCAAATATAATAATTAGAATAATGTAAATAATATAATATAAGTCAAGAAATTGTTTATTGAAATCTAGGAAACAACATAATAGCACCAAAATAGATACAAAAGAATATGATAATAAAAATAAGTTATTTTTTTGTTTTTTTAAATGTCAAATATGTTTACCAAAGCAGAGAAAAATATAAAAAAAATATATTTTTAAATCAAACTAAATAATAATAATAAATATGATATAATATAAAATAAAATTTCTTTAAAAAAAGGCAATTTCTTAATTTAGGATACAGCATGATACCACAATAGACACTAAGGCATCGAAGAAAAAAACATAATAATAATATAAATATGAATAATATAATATAAAATAACTCAATAACTCAATCAAATTATTTAATTGAGAAAACAACATAAATGGATTCCTTGCAAGGAGATCATTATGGTGGGTTTTGGCATCAACAGATTTGAAAATCCCTAGCCTAGCCACTAGCGGCCACAGAGGGGGCACTAGTGAGCACCTTTCGGAAACCTAAAATGACAAATGAGACACTACATTCTTATGGATCGACGTACCTGAGCAAAAGCCGCAAGGCTAGCTGTTTGAGACAGGGTTATTAATATAAGAAGACATGCAGAGTGTAAGTACCTTTTCCCTGAGCACTTTGGCCTGCTGGTACACCTCCTCTCTGTTGCCCACGTCGCACACAAAGTAATGACACTCTGTTCCAGTCCTACAGATCTCCTCACAGGTCTCTTTTAAACATTTCTCTGTGCGTCCCCACAAAATCACCTGAGGGAGGAAAGACATGATTGGTTTAAAGCGAATGCAGAACATCATGTAGACTTTCCAAGACAGAAAGAGGAATTTTTTACATTGTGAGCTGATGGACAACACTCTCCAACTCTATGATGCATTATGCATGATTACTGACCGGGCCTATGGGGCCAGTCCCCAGGGGCACTTGGGAGGTTTAGGGCTGTGCAATCCAGTTTGGTTCAGAAAACCCATTAACAATGAAAACAAATGTTTATTATGTAATATACTGTATGTGTCCCATAGCCTACACAAGGCCTCTTAAACAAGGCTCTTGGACTCCGAGGGCCCCCTGGAACTTACTGTTGGGCCCTATGTGAATATGAAGGCCCCAAAACCTCTTATAGAATTATTGTCACTCTTCTGTGTGAAAAGTATTGGAAAGTTGAAGTGAGATGACATTTTTATACATTGCCTAATTTTTTATTTGCCTCATTTGCATAATGTTTTATTGCTTAATTATAAATGATCCCACAAAATGGGCCTAGAGAGAGCAATAGAGTAAGTTCTAGCATAGTTATTCAAATTGAACTGTAAAAAGTAAAAATGTACACCCTTCACTCTACAGCTGTTTGAAGGACTGTAAGATATAGATCAAATAAAAAAGTAGATATTCGATTTCGAATACATTGCTTGATATTTGATATCAGTGCGAATTAGATTTTTCTCTAAAGTGACAGCCCTAATGAGGGGTGGACCTCAGCTCTTAAGATCCAGGGGCAAGAAAAGTTGTCTACATTTTAAAGTTAAATGCATTAATCTGAACTTTTAGAGTTGAGAAATATAAGAGCTCAAACCCATGTTCAGCAGGCACCCTATAAATATACATCATTGCGATTCTCAAAACATTTGCTGACCAAAAAGAATTTCATTAAGTTTAGTAACAACGTTTATATTAATTAATTTGGATAAATATCAGGTAGGCTACCTTATAAAGCTACATGTTAATTTTTCTCAAGGACAAATCTCTCCCTAATGCTGTAAATATAGGCTACAGGGTGTTGGTTTTATTATAAAAGGTTAAAATGAACAAATGCGGTTTTGATAATAACATAATATTTTGATGATATGAGTAAAATTATAATATGGAATATAGTGCATATATTTAGCAAAAATGATCTCCTTTGGATATACCTGGCCCCAGGGCCTTTACAGGGCCTGCATGATTGCCACACATTGATGAATGTATAGGCTGAGTTCTCTGAGGAGTTACTGAATAAAGTATTTCCTTATCATATTATTGTACACAAGGTTTAGGGAGAGCGAGTGAGAGTGATAGAGGACAGGGTCAGTTCACTCTCTGGCTATTAGATCCATCACTCAGCAAGGTCAGCAAGAGGTAATGAACACAAGCATGAGCCCGTCCCCTCCCCATCCTGTCAATCCCAATCTGCCTCATAAACAAACATACACACATAAAACGGTCACATGTTCTGACCTTATGAGGAACCCTTCAGTATTCAAGGCTTTAGTGTGGGGAAATCTCACAAAACCTGTCAAGAACATGTCCGGGCCACACCAGATGAAGACAAAAGTTCTTAAAAAATGATTTACGATTAGTTTTTTTTTTTTGTTGCATTGTCACATTCCACACATATTATCACTATACGTGAAATTCTCATTGCAATTTAATAATGTATAATGTTTTGCATTACGGTAAAATACTTGCGGTAATTAAATAAAAATCCACCCAGAGTGTTTCCCTATGGCCTGAGAAACATCCCTGCAACCCTGCATTGGACAATCAGTTTAAAGAATAGATAAAATGGAAAAAATAAAACCCATTTGCATTATTCATTTAGCTGAGGCTTTTATCCAAAGCAACTTGCAATTGCTATATATGTCAGAGATTGCGCGCCTCAGGAGCAACTAGGGGATAAGTGTCTTGCTCAGGGACACATTGGTGTCTCACAGTGGATTCGAACCCGGGTATCTCACACCAAAGGCATGTGTCTTATCCACTGCGCCATCCAGAGGGTTTCCCTGTCTATTGCCTTTCCATTTGATTCTTTTCCTCTGGGATTCAGCCCACACAATAACACAAATGACATCATCAGCGCTGCTCTGCAAAAAGCTGGCTGACCTGCCAATGAACTTGGTTGAGGTAACCAATCTGCAAGGTGCTTCTCTGCCTACTACACCCCCCTGCAAACGATCCATTCACACACCTACACATGTTGGGCGCACATTCACACACATGAATGCAGCACATATACACACATTCACTCCCTCACACGCACACTAGCAGCTATTCCTGACACTTGATGCTTGTGCTTTAGTGTTATTGAGGTTTTCTTCTTTTTACAGTCTATGGATTTCCTTCTTGAAAGGATAGATATGAGTTTTTTTTTTTTATATTCATTGCCAATAACACACACACACACACCCGGGACAGGGAAGTATGAACTTCCCTGGAAGGTTAAAGAGTCACACATGATTTGAGTTCTACAAAACAGCCTTGCCTGTCAGCAGCCCATTGTTGGGCATTTTGTAAAGACATAAAGGCTTAGGAAACACCTGTGTTTGTGCGCAGGAGGAATATGAAACAGAACTTAAGGCTTCACATGGGGGCAGCTACAGGTCACTGTACCTTCTGTTGACTACACTGACTAACACGCACACACACACACACACACACACACACACACACACACACACACACACACACTGTCTGTGCCCCATCAGAACAAACTCCACCTTTTCAAAGTCTAGGCATGATTGCAGAGCCAAAAAGGTGAGTAAATCAGGTTAACAACCCTTAATGATCCTGTTTAATTGTCAGTATCTTAATGCTGAAACAATAAACAAACGCTCTCATTAAGATCAGTGTCGGAGTTACACATATAAAGTATCACAAGTAGCCTCATAATGTATCATTTTATTTAAGATCTGCAGATACGTCAAACTGCTTTAGAGTTTTAGAAATATATAGCCTATAAATATATGTTTTTTAGATAATCGCAGTATTAGTATGTGTTGCGCGAGACAAACCTCAGATTGCTCATTGAAAATCATGCAATCATTTTAATTAACATAATTCCTGTAATTCCTTTCAAGTATAGGCTATAGGTGATCCTTTGTAAAATTTGCACACCGAAATAGACAGCACTCAAAATATTTTTTACAAAGTAAAACGAGTAGTTAACATTATAAAGAATCGCATTAGATTTACCTTTCTTGCCCCTTGCTTGGCAAACTCTTTAGCCAGGTGACGGCCGATTCCTCTTCCACCTCCAGTGATGAGGACCACGTCGGTGCCCAGATCTCTGCGCTTCTGCTGCGCGAAGAAGCGCACGATCGCCCTCAATAAGCACAAGAAGATCTGGAAAGGAAAAAGCAACGCGCATCCCAACACCTTCATCTCCATCAAGACTTTCAGACGGTCCACGCGTTTTTACCGAGTTCTATCGAGTAAAGCGAGCTCGTGCGTCGGGAGTGTGTTTGTAACTTGTCAGCTGTCAAAAAGCACGCTGGAGTTCTGAGAAACTGGAAATGCGTCCTGCTCTCCTGATCTGAAAGAAGCTGTCCCTTGAAGTGCGAGCAGGTCTAATAGGACGTTCATCAACGTGCCAAGTGTCTTACCTATCTAGGAATGAAGAACTGTCACATGTGAGACGTCTCTCTCTCTCTCTCTCTCTCTCTCTCTCTCTCTCTCTCTCTCTCTCTCTCTCTCTCTCTCTCTCTCTCTCTCTGGCACACAACGCAAGAGAGGTCCGTGCGCTTTATCTCAAGAGGCGGGACGGGACTGCAAGTGTCGTACGAAGATTGAGAGATCATTTGTGAAGCATTTATTTATAATTTATGCAGCACTCTTCCTCTCATTATAAGAGAAGTCATGCTGACCACCACTGTTAATCATTTAAGGGGCTCATCGTGAGCGCTGCTGGGAGACTCATTAGTAATGCGCATATTTGTCATTCAACTTACACGCTAGACTTTTTGAGGAAAGACAACGCGGCATTTATTTATTTATTTAGCCTATTTTTTATTTTATTTATTTATTTATTTAAAAAAAAAAACTCTAAAACGGAAGAACTGTGATTCAGGATGATTTAAGCAATATCCCACGAGCAAGAATTTTGTATATATAAATATATATAAATCTACTATAAATTAAATGTAAAATGTAATAAAATGAAAAATGTTATGTAGCCTATTTCCAAAATCAATGCATGACTTTTACATTTCCTTACTCACAAGCTAGTAGCCTAGGCTACCAAACACGTTCCAACAGTGGGTAGTGCGCAAAACACTGGAACCCCGCTTGTCCAATCGCTCAGATCATTCCAACTTTTAATTTTAAATTGGATGAGCCGCGTTCGAAGCCGGTGTAAACAACCAGACAACACCATAGAGTTGGCCCAGATCCAGCCCACATCTGGTAGGGCTGACACCTGGATTCCACACAGCTCAGATGTGGGCCGGATCTGGGCCGAAAGTATGTTGCTGTCTGGGAAGCTTGATAACCAGAAGCGTTCAGTTAGGTTAGAATAATGAGCGTAACTGCTTCAACTGAGAGCGTTCAGGTTGCATCTGTAAGCCAGCAAATAGCTGGAACTGCATGTCTGGTACAGTTCAGAGTGTTTACTAAAATAGCATTTACAGTAACGTGTTGCATGCAGGCGATATTTTTATTTTAGTTTATGTAATGATGAGCAAAGTTTTTGTCCATCTTTCTAAACAATTGTAGTCCTGTTTTATTTTATTTTTTTTACTTATACTTTTTGTTCACATGCATTGCAAACATGTTCATTGAACGTTGCAAATGAGTTTAGCAATAAAACAGAATCGGGATGCAGCAAACATCGAGCATCTGCGTATGTAAGGTAAAAACCAAACTTTAAATTGACTGAAATTGACTTTATATTGTGCTGCCACCTAATGGCCTAAACAGCACCGTAACACTGCTAGTTAAAACGGCAATTAAAAACCTCACACTTCAGGTTCCAACGTTCATTACGAATTAATTTAAATTTCATATTTATGGAGTAAAATAATGTAATATTATAATTTATACAAAAAGAAATGTTAATAAACGTTAGGAGGGCACACTTTGTAATTTCTGCTTTAAAATATTTTTTTTTGGCTTTTCATAATATCGCCAATAATAACAACTTCTTGATGATTCTGCAAGTAGTATTAGTTTAAAAACTGTCTACATGACCCACATGACCCAATAAATCCAGTCATAGGCAGCACGCGAATATGCCTGATGTTAATTTGTTGAGCTGCGGTTCTCCCCGATAAATGTAATTACATTTAGAAATACTTTTCGTATTTCTATAATTAAACTAAAATATAATATCAGATAGAATGGACAGAGAGTTCACAAACCTCTTGTAATATTTTATTAAAGGTTGGCTGTTTGGGTCCTTAACCGCAGAGCATTGTGGGAGTTGTTCCTCTGCAGCAATGGCTTGGCTTGTAGTCAGATTAGCAATATCGCTGTCCTTATTTTATACTGCATCGGCGGTATTTGAAGACCAAGTTGGAAAATTTGATTGGTATGTAAACGGGATTTGTACCTGTGTGTTGGTTTCACGTGTAATCCATTATGGGATTTCTGCGAGTGTAAAAGCAGCCGGTACTTTAAGCAGGCTGCCTGCTGACTGTTGGCAGCTACACCGGGCTGATTGTTAACATTACTCTCAACTCACTGCGATTTCTTTCAGGAGGGAACAGTTCGTCGGCAAGGTGCGTTTTGCCCTGTTTGACACTCATTCGCAAGCGTCTAAAAAGCTCCTGGTGGCAACTGACAAGAACGTGTTTGCTTCACTCAATTCAAGGACTGGAGACCTATGTAAGTCGTTGCGCTCATTTTGCACATTAAATATTATGTGGGCTTTGTGTATAGAAGTTGCGGTGAAAATGTTTTTATCTTCCCTCTACATTTTTTTTCATACGCCTCATTGTTTATCAGACTGAGTCTGAATCAGCGTCTATAATGACGTTGCTTCAAAAAGACAATACAACTTTTGATTATAATATATTAACTTGTTTGAGATCAAATATGATGTTTCTTGGTCTAATGTTGTGAACCTCTTCTTTGAATCTCTTTGCATGTTCTACTAATTTACTCTACATTTAAGGGTTGTGGGTTTGTTATTGTGTATGGTATAGTTATAAACCAACAGAAATAATCACAATAGTACCTTGTTTCTTACTGGTTTTATGAATGAGTTTATTATCTGGTATTTATGAATACCAAATGTATTTACATTTTACATTTACATTTATTCATTTAGCTGACGCTTTTATCCAAAGTGACTTACAATTGCTATATATGTCAGAGGTGCTCAGGGACACCTTGGTGTCTCACAGTGGATTCGAACCCGGGTATCTCACACCAAAGGCATGTGTCTTATCCACTGAATCATAATCAAAACAATCTAGGTGGAGAGGTTTGCATAATTGATGTTAAAATATGCCTACATAAATAAACTTGTTAATTAAAAATGCAAAGGAAATTGATTTATTTTTTTTGTATGATCGTCCATTCATTTAATAGTGTTAGTGAAATGTTTTTAATTCTTGCAGTCTGGCGTCATGTGGATAAAACTGGACCAGAGGGCCATATTGATGCGCTGCTTATGTATGGACAAGGTAAGCATTTGGTAAAAAGTGTGTGTATTGTGAAATTGGACTTGTTTTTTTGGCTCTTAAATGATTCTTGTCTCTTAGATGCTGTTGTTGTTGTCGGGAATGGCCGTCTGCTTCGCTCTTGGGAGACCACAGTCGGTGGCTTGAAGTGGGAGGCAGTGCTTGATACTGGGAGGTTGTATTATTATGTGTATGTTTTATTGTGACCGTGTTAGGTTTAACTGACACATTAAACTGAGTGTTCTCTTTTGACCACAGCTTTCAGGCCGCTGCCTTAATTGGAGTTCAAGACTTTGTGAAGATTGTTGCTGTGTTGAAAAAATCTGCTATCTCTCTCCATGACCTTTCAAGTGGCAGTCAGATATGGGTGGAAAACCTACCTGACAGGTGATGACAAATCCTGCAACAGCTTTACTTTATATTGCAATTATTTCTGATTATTCTGATTGCTGTAAAAATACTCTGCTATAGATTAGTTCTAGTTCTCGACAACTTTTCATCTTTTTGCATCCTACAGTGACACTGTTCAGTATCAAACTATTTATTCTGGTGGGAATGGACTGGTGTTTGTTTTGGGATTTGTGCCGAGCTCCCATATTGTTATTGTTGAATACAAAATTGAAGATGGAGAAATCATGAACAAGGTATTTTTACAGTTTACAGCACTGTTCAAATGATTGCGGTCAGTAAGATTTGTTGTTGTTTTTTTTTTGTTTTTTTTTAAAGAAATGAATACTTTTATTCTGCAAGGATATGTTCAATTAAGCGTGACAGTCAAGATATGTATAATGTTACAAAAAATTACATTTCAAATAATTACTGTTCTTATGAACTTTCTATTCATCAAAAAAGCCTGAAAAAAATGTATCATAGTTTCCACCATGTTTCAACATGATTATAATGTGACAATGAAGACTGATGCAATGATGCTGAAATTCCAGCTTTGCATCACAGGAATAAATTACATTTAACATGTAGTCAATTAGAAAACTGTTATTTTAATTTGTAGTAATATTTCACAATATTACTGTTTTTACTGGATATTGATCAAATAAAATGCAGGCTTGGTGAACACGGGATGACTTTCTTATGATCCAAAACTGTAAATGGTAGTGTATAATGTGACAATACATAATTATATAAAAATAAATTGAGTTTTCTTTGTGAGAGAGTCAATCAATCACACATTTTCTTTTCGTAGAAATCAGTTGAAGCCGCATGGATGTCAAGCTTGGAGAACAGCTGCACAGTCATCAGCTCAGGGAACCTACTGTGTGTGGATCAGATCACACAGTCCTTGTACACTCTACCACTGCAGTTTGCAGAACACACAGAAATGAGACAGATCCACCTCCAGGTGCAGACGTCACTACATTTGTGTGTAACGTACAGTGATTCCTCAATCTTCTGTAATATAACGGATTTCTCCCCCCCAAAAGACGCTAGATTTGGAGGTGGCATCTGGATTCCAGCCTGTTCTGACATCCACTCAACCCAATCCGGCACAACCTCCTCTCGCTGAGTTTTTCCTTCAGCTCAGTCCAGATCATCACATCCTTCTGCAGCTTAAAGATGACCTCATCTCTCCGCTCCGAGACTTCAATCCAGTAAGAACTGATATGTCTCACACATCTAAGGCCACTTTCGCACCAGGGTACGAAAATGAAAACTGGAAATGAATGAAATTAACAGGAACATAATTGAAAATGAAAACAAAATCAATTTTAATCTTTCTGAGTAGAAACGCTTATTTAAAAGGACCATTAACCGGTTAATGTTATTTTATCATTCTGTTAATTATTTTAATTTGGCTGGCAAACAAACATGAATTTATATAGTACTGCCTATGCAAATGTGACATTGGTGCTTCCATCATGCATAAAATCCCTTCGCTTGGCAATGGCCTTGCTTTTGGATCTCAGGTTTTTCCAATACAAGGATATGTTACCAATCGTTAAAGTATTACATTTAATAAAGTGGAAATGAATGGCTGGTAATATCCAGTGTGGAGTGTTTTGAAACTAGTGAAAAATGCTGCAGAACCGCAACTTTTTAGAAAGTGGAAGAAAAAAAGTTTTTTTAATAATTAAACAAGTTTAGTATTGTGGCCACTTGCATGTGTCAATGTTATTAACATTTGACCAAAATCAAGTTTTTCACAGCAAGTGTTGGATCTTTGTGTTTTGTCAGTTATTAGAATGTCATCATCTGACAGTATTTTTTTTTTTTTCTAGTCAAACAGTTTTTGTAATGTAATGTTTCAGAAAGAATGCATGAACAGAAATGTCAAAATGCTGATTCTGCTAAGAGTGAGCCCATTTTTTTTTTTGCTGGTTTTTGAGGCCTGGTTAGCACAGCAACAGAATACGGTTGTGAGTCCTGTATTTGAGTCCTTAAAGGAGTAGTTCACTTAAAAAAAAACAACTGATGATAATTTACTCACCCCCATGTCATCCAAGATGTCCGTGTCTTCCTTTATTCAGTAGAAAATAAATTAAGGTTTTTGGTGAAAACATTCGAGGATTTTCTCCATATAATGGATTTCATTGGGAACCAAACGCTTCAAGGTCCAAATGAGAGTTTCAGTGCAGCTTCAAAGGGCTTTAAACGACACCAGACGATGAATAAGGGTCTTATCTAGGACCCTTTGTGTCATGACTCGAAAAAAGATTTGTTCATTTTGATGAACGAGTTTGAACAGGAGAGTCACGAACGCTCATCACAGAACAGAGCAAGGCGAGCATTTGTGCTTATAAAACTAAAACATTTTTGTTTATTTTTAAATAACCGATCGTTTCGCTAGACAAGACCCTTATTCATTGTGGTTCCCAATGAAGTCAATTATACAATGCGAGAACACAAACACATTGCACAAGCGTGTGTTTTTGTGTGATAGTTGAGAGAATACGGGCTTGACTCCAATTGACTTTCATACAGTCAGTATTCAAGATGCTCGTGTGAGTTGCAGTGTGAATGGGATATTTTGAGACTTGCACCCTTAAGTAAATGCGGTTGTCAATCTCAAAAATGGACAGTGTGAATGTAGACTCAGAACCCTTAAATTCCTTAAATATATTTAGTATTTTTCTTAATTTAAAGACTTAAATCCCAATGTTCTTCATATTTCAGTCAAATTTGGTAGCTTTTGCTACATCTGGAGAGAAGACGGTTGCTGCTGTGATGACCCCAAAGAATGATACTGTGAGTCGCATTTCAAAAACTCAACACAAAAAGTGTCTGTCTATGTTTATATTCTATGTATTTTAATGGTTTGTTTTTCTTACTCTAGGCTTGCAGCATTAATCTGTTTAGTGCTGACACAGGGCGAAGGCACCTTGACACTACCATCATCTACCACATGGACCCTAATGGAGGAAAGCCGAACAGAGTGAGGACTGATGCTGAAGAATATGAGCTTGAACGATTATAGGCCATTCATTTGTGTTGTAGATAATTTTGGTTTGTCTGTCCTTTAGTTATATGTCCACGCCTTTCTGAAGAAAGATGACTCTGTGGGCTACAGAGCCATGGTCCAGACGGAAGACCTTACACTCACCTTTCTACAGCAACCTGGTATGATTTACACTATGTAGGACGAGGAGTGCCTCACTTATTTACCCATTTATTAATTCCAATGCATTACAATTAAATAATTATTTAAAAACTATTTAATTCATATATGTGACCTTGGATCACAAACCAGTCACAAGTAGCACGGGTATATTTGTGGCAATAGCCAACAACACATTGTATGGGTCAAAATTATAGATTTTTCTTTTACGTCCAAAATCATTTGGATATTAATTAAAGGTCATGTTCCAAGAAGATATTTTGTAAAATCCCTACCGTAAATGTATAAAACATTTATTTTTGTGAGTGAATGCAACACAATCAAGAACATAAATTGACTTTAATGGTGATTTTTCTCAATGTTTTGATTTTTGACACCCTCAGATTCCAGATTTTCAAATAGTTGTATCTCGGCCAAATATTGTCCTATCCTAACAAACCATTCATCAATGAAATGATTATTCTTTTTTCGGCTTTCTATAAATCTCAATTTTAAAAAAATTACCCATGTGACTGGTTTTGTGGTCCAAGGTCACATATATGCATCTGACAAATGTATTTAGAAATTTTTCATTGTAAAAAAAAAAAAAAAAAAAGCTAGTTTGTGCATTTAAAATATTTTATTTTATTACATTTTAACTATGTTTTTTTTTTCAAATTAAATAAACTGCTTTAAGTCAATACACTGATTTGTCAATTTGAAACTGACTTATTTAAATTTTTATTGAATTAATGTTGATAAATGATTTCTTCATTTTGTTTTTAAGTGGCTCTCCTGGACCTCCATAAAATTCTAATAATTATATTTTTCAGAGAAATATGATGTTATTAATAATATGATATTACTATTAATAATGATGAGGAAATAATATATCAAATATAAATTTAAGTTGTCAGCCACTGCTAGCATTTTTGATAATTTTTTTTTTTTTATTTCATTTTTGATAACTATAATTTGTGAATAGTTGAACATACAATATATCGAAAGAGAGAACAAAGCCCCTGCTTTTAAACAAAACAAAAGGTTTTATTGTAGCTTCATGCATTTTTTTTTTTTTTATCAACACTTGAATGTGGGTAAGTTTCGTAAAAAAAAGCTACATTATTAGAATTTGTTATTTTCTTTCAAAGACTGCAGTGTTCATAAGCAATGATTTGATCAATTGTGTCTGCTTCTTTGCCTGTTTCGATCAGGAAATTCGGTACTATTTCAGAAGATGCATAATAGTGCTCCCCTACCATATATTTCTATCAGTGTGTTGTCTCATAAATGACGGAATATTGTCAATGGTGGGGAAAGAGTTCATATAAACAACAAAAGGCATGCGGTTGATTTTGGTGTTCTACTATAGGCAGGGTAGTCTGGATGAGGGAGGAGGCCCTGGCTGATGTGGTCACCATGGAGATGGTTGATCTGCCACTAACTGGAACACAAGCAGAGCTGGAGGGAGAGTTTGGAAAGAAAGCTGGTAATGTGCAACAAAAATGGAAACCATTGTTCATGTCCTTTTTTGCTTATAACAAATTGTTTATAGTCTCATTCTACTATCCTGGCATTTTAAAGCAATCAGGTTAAGAAAAGTTGGTTCACAGTATGAATACACACATCTTAAAGTCAACATGAAGTGTCATTTAAAAGCCGTTTTACTAAAGATGTTTAATTTTAAAAAGTACAGCTCCATCAGGAATTTATTTAAATGAAAAGTTGTCTAAATGATTTGAAAGTAATTTTTGCCTTTTAAAATACATGCACCAATTTAAAACATATTGAATATATAGATATTCATGTTGACTTTAAAGTTTAAAATCTGTTCAGATTTAAACCCTATATGTGTTATGTAAGCCTGTGTTTGTGATGTATATGTGTTGTGACGTTGCTGCTTTTGCTGGCTAAGCACAAAGACCCTTCTGTCTTACTCATCTGTCCTGTTTTCCATGGCGTGCCATTTCTTTCTGTATTTATTTCTTTCTGTGTTTTCTTTTGCACTTGCTGCACTCGGATCCAGCCATTCAAGGTAAAGTAGAGAGCTTCCTCTTAATTTTGCTTCTCTTCCTAATCCCGTTTATTTTATCCAATGGTTGCGTCTCTAACTCTTAAGAATGTTACTAATGTTATAGCTGATTGTTTTGTTTTTTTCTTCAATGCAAAAACATTACACTTATCACCGATCTCTTGTTCCCTTCAGATGGGCTGTTACCCATGGTTCTCAAGCGCCTCTCTTCCCAGTTTATCCTGCTGCAGGCCTGGATGGCCCACCTTTGGAAACTCTTCTACGATGCCCGGAAGCCTCGCAGCAGCGTGAAGAATGAGGTCACCATAGACGCACTATCTCGGGATGAGTTTAACCTGCAGAAGATGATGGTGATGGTGACTGCCTCTGGAAAAGTAAGTTCAGAATCACAGATGTTGTTTTTTTTTTCCTTTTAGCTGTCCTTCCGGTAAACAAACACATCTGATGTTTTTCTCCACAGCTCTTTGGCATCGACAGTAAATCAGGAACCGTTTTGTGGAAACAGTATTTAAAAGACATTAAACCCAACTCCATCTTCAAGCTCCTAGTGCAAAGGACCACTGCCCATTTTCCACATCCTCCACAGTGCACACTTCTTATAAAAGACAAGGTAAGATTTTGAAGTTCGCTTTTGTACGGTCTAATGCCATTTTTTTTTTTGCTTTCTTTTGTTAGCTTGTTTATTTATTTGAGCTTTTTGTTTGCTTTTTAGTTAGTTTTACTCATTTGTGCATTTGTCTTTTTTTGCTAGTTTGTAAATTGTGCATTTGCTTGTTTATTCGTTCGCATGTTGGTCTGTTCATTTGCTTGTTTGTTTATTAACTTTCAGACTGATCTCATGAAATGGCGTATCTATGACACATTTCCATTTTTGGCGTGCTATTAACACGCATAATCGCTTTCATTTTTGTTTATGAACACCGTTGACTTAACGTTACATTACTGTGTATATATATATATAAATATATGACCTACCCATCACTGGGGTTAATAGCATTTATGAGTCTTCCCCTACCATCCTAGGAAAATAAAATATCGCTTCCCAGATGTAGATGTACATTTTGCTTCGTTTCGCTTGGACATTTAAAGGCGTAGACATACACGCGGATAGCTGAAAATGCGTATAGATAACCCGCCACTTGACTTGAAAGTGGCGTGTATGTTTACGTAAAAGTCATGATGCCATGTTGTAACTTAAGTTGTTTGCTTGTTCATTTGTCTATTCGGTTGCTTGTTCATTTTTGTAATTTGGTTTTGTTTATTTTAGGGCAGTTATGTGTTTATAATTTAAATAGGATGATTCAATAGTGAACAATTACTTTTTTGTGCTCAATTTATAAATCGATTGTATTTATAGGACACGGGTCTTGGAAGCCTATATGTCTTCAACCCTATCTTCGGCAAGAAGAGTCACATTAGTGTCCCTGCTTTATCCCGACCTGTGCTTCAGACCCTTCTGCTACCTGTCATCGACCAGGACTATGCTAAAGTCCTTCTACTTATTGACGATCAGTACAAGGTAGGTATCCGTCCTTCTGACAAACCTTCCGTGTTCCTTGCAGAACCTATTTCTTTTATTTTCTCCTTCAGGTCACAGCATTCCCATCTACCAAGAATGTTCTACAGCAGCTTCAAGACACAGCATCCTCCATATTCTTCTACCTAGTGGACTCCAGTCAGGGAAAGCTGTCAGGATTTCGTCTGCGCATGGTTGGGAATCATTCAGCAATCATACAGATAGAATGCACTTTTGGTGCTGGTGTTCATAAATGAATCTCTTTTTTTTTTTTTCAGGATTTGTCTACAGAGCTGATCTGGGAGGTGGTCATCCCCACTGAGGTGCAGAAGATAGTGGCTGTCAAAGGAAAGCGTGCAAATGAGCATGTGCATTCCCAGGGCAGAGTGATGGGGGATCGAAGCGTGCTCTACAAGGTACTGCTGACCTTTATGACTTTATGGCTCTCATTGGCTATAGGAGATCACATTTCTAATTGTATGTCCTGTCTGTTGTTTGTCTTACCTGTTGTTCCTCTGCAGTACCTAAACCCTAATCTCTTAGCTGTGATAACGGAAAGCACAGACACTCATCAGGAGCGCAGCTTTGTTGGAATCTTCCTGATTGATGGTGTGACTGGCCGTATTGTTCATGAGGCAGTGCAGCGGAAGGCCAGAGGACCAGTTCACTTTGTGCACTCTGAAAACTGGTTGGTGGTAAGTACACAGGCTTATCTATCTTTTTTTCTTGTCTTTTATTATGCCTGTGATAGATGTATACATGTTTCTGGTACAGAACTGAACACTACTTTTTGTGTTTTCTTCCTTCTAGTACGTATACTGGAACTCCAAGTTTCGTAGAAATGAGTTTTCTGTGTTGGAGCTCTTTGAGGGAGCAGAGCTTTATAACAGCACAGTATTCAGCTCCCTGGACAGACCACATCCACCTCAGGTGCTGCAGCAGTCGTATATCTTTCCTGCTCCCATAAGCACTTTGGAGGCCACACTTACAGAAAAAGGCATCACCAGCCGACACCTCCTTGGTTAGTATTGAGCATTTTGGATATTGACAGTTATTGTTGTTATATGTTGTTGCTATTACAATATTATAAATGTATACTACTGTTTAAAAAAAACAAAACACAAAAATGTGAATTTAGGCATCACAATATGTATTTCATAATTTGAAAGATGACAAATCCTTTTAAAATCTTCTGTAATAATGAGTTTATTTTATATATATATATATATATAGCGTCTTTCTACAAACTCAGGGTTGCTTTACAATATTAAAACACAAGAACATGGCAGCAGGCATAGAGATATACTGAGTGTACAAAACATAACATGAAATTGATCGTGAGGTTAGGAATCAGAAAAACATCAGGTGAAAAATGTGTAATCATATGAGGCCGTCAATGTGTTGGGGAATGGATTTCCAGGGGGTGGGGTCAGAGATACAAAAGGCCCTGCCACCAAACGATTTGTGCCACGGGACCAGCAACAGACCATATTCAGAGGACCTAAGTGTTCAGACATGGGTGTACTTGGGTATGAATGAGGTCAGAAATATATGGGGAGCAAGACCATAGAGGACTTGTGATGTGATGTGATGAAGTGTCTTGTATTGAATACGGTAGTCTATGTAAAACAGGAGTAATGTGGGGAGATTTCTTGGTACATGTGAGGACCCTGGCTGTAGAATTCTGAATATATTGGAGCTCATTTATTGTTGTAGTGTGGGGAAGCCTAAAAAGTGAAAATTGCAGTAGTCTAGCCAGGAAGTAATGGAAGCACAGACTGGGGTTATAGCATCATTGATATTAAACAAGCAAAGTTAAACAGACATAAATAAGCAATATTCCTGTGGTAAGTGTGAAAATGTGGGGAATGAGAGAGAAGAATCAAAAATTGTATATATGATATATATATATATAGATGTATATAGATAAAGGTCTTAAGACAAATATCTGCGTTCTCTCTATAAGTGTTACTCTTTTCTTTATAGTGGGACTGCCATCAGGCAACATTTTATCCTTACCAAAGATGTTTTTGGACCCACGGAGACCAGAGTTGATCTCAGAACAGAGTCGGTGGGTTCTCACCTAATATTTACTATGTTGAGAAAAATGTCACACACATGATTTAATCAGGATGATTAACAAATTGCTTTGCCGAGTAAGTTGAACAATGATTCTCACACCATTTAGGGAAGAAAACCTCATACCATATGCTCCAGAAATGCCCATTCGTACGGAGTGGTTTATAAACTACAACCAAACTGTGTCAAGAGTAAGAGGCATCTACACTGCCCCTTCTGGCCTGGAGTCTACCTGTTTGGTAAGAGTCAGAGTTTAGTCCATTTTTCCTTTCACAGTATTAAAGGGTTAGTTCACCCAAAAAATGTAAATGATGTCATTAATGACTCACCCTCATGTCGTTCCAAGAACACCGTTTAAGATATTCTTGCGGGCTTGGAATGACATGAGGGTGAGTCATTAATGACATAATTTTCATTTTTGGGTGAATAACCCTTTTAAGTAACTTTATGCTAGTATGATTAGTCTTAAAGAGCACCTATCATGGATTTTTGAAAATGACTGTTCATGTGGTGTGGATTATAGCTCTAAGGCAATGAAAACATCCTGCATCTGAAAGTGCACCGTATATAAAGTTATTGTCTGTCAAAAGTGAGAGTCGACTCTTGAGTCTATGAAATGAATTGTTTTTGAAACGAGTCATTAGCTGTTACATCGTGACGTAGAGAGGTCATTGGCCGCTCCCAACAACTGCGCGCGCATACGGAAGTGTAAACTTGACAACACATTCAAATACTTCAGCTGAATCGCATCATGTCGAGAAGACGCTGTGTTCTACATTGCAAAGACAGTTCAGCCACTTGTTTCAATTGTCCAGGGACGAGCATGTGAAGAATCAGTGGTCAGAATTCATATTTGCAACGCCCAAACCTTGTGTTCTCATCATTTTAATGACGAATCATTCAAAATTCAAAAACCTAAATGAATTCAAATGTGGATTCGCATGCCGGTTGTTCCTGAAGGAGGGCTCAGTATCCAGTGTATATGGATCAGGTTCGTCCTCCTCCGAATCACAATCTGTAAGTATTATTAATAATGTTTGCTGTTATGTTTTCTGTACACTCCGCGCAGCTTCTAAGCGGGGTAAAGTTAGTTTTGTTTTTTATATTCACCAGACATTCATTGAAAAATGGCAATTACCTCCTAAACGACTTAGCCAAATATGACTTCGCTCTATATAATAAGCACTACCCCTCAAAAGCCGCCGCAATGTGAGTTTCGCTGGAAAGCTCGCTCTTGACGGAGACGCAAGTAAGGGACCGTGTGGAAAGTGCACTTTTTCTGACACGTTTGTTCAAACACTATATACAATTTTCAACACTTGACAAGCTATAATCCTGGTTATGGGCGTTCCGTTGCCGACAATCTCTGCCTACGGTTTACCAATAACAACTGACTGGGTCATTTGACCAATCACCAATCACCGCAGATTCGCGTCACTCAAAGGAGGTGTTTGGGAAAATGAATCGTCGAACGAATCATTTGGGAGTCGTTGAGCAAATCAGTTAAAAATAAATGCATATTATAAGACAAATACAGTGTTTTTTATCCTTGCATGCACGTTAAACTGTTTTTGGGAACTCCTAAAACAAAAATAGGAACATTTCAAATGCTATGATAGGGGCTCTTTAATTGAAGCTCTGTATAATGTAATAACAATGACATGAATGTCTATAGTCACACTAAATAATTTCCATTTAATTACTTTATCCTATAGGTGGTTGTGTATGGTCTTGACATCTACCAGACCAGAGTGTTCCCCTCCAAGCAATTTGACGTCCTTAAGGATGACTATGACTATATATTAATCAGCAGTGTACTCTTTGGCCTCTTCTTTGCCACCATGATCAGCAAACGTCTAGCAGAAGTTAAACTGCTGAACAGGGCATGGCGATAAGACTCATCCCAATGGCCTGTTGACTTCACTCTCGCCCTCACTGCAATGTGGTTGACACATTGATGGCAGGAGACTAGCTGGTGACCGTGTCAAAACTGCAAGATCATTAAAGTTTGGTGTATTTTTGCAACCAGCTGTCTTGGGGATCTTGTGGCGTCTTGAGTGTAAGTGCATAGATGGCCATGATAGTTTTTTCCCTTTTCAGAGAGATGTAATGTAGGTCTTATCCCCCCTCCACCCCCCCCCCCCAGCATTGAACAATACACTGTCTAATTTGTTAATTTATTGTGCCTTCCGGGGTAACAGCTCATGTGATTTTAAAGGTAGACTCGCCAAGTATAACAAAATAACTCTTTTTTTTTTTTTTTTTTTTTTTTTTTTTTTTTTCGTTTTAGATTTCATTAAGTAAGTCTGAGCCTGCTTTTCGGAGAGGCTGGAGGATGAGTTGATGTGTTTTCAAAATTAATATTGAGGAAGGGTTATTGCAAAGGGACTGCTATTTTAATTTATGTTAATGAAAAGATTGAACAATGTGATTTGGATTAAAATTAAAATAGTAGTAAAATGATCTGTTGAGGTGTTAAAGAATATATTGCCTAATTTCATGTACATGATTTAAATGGGCAAACACTAGTGCACATGAGAAATATGAAATTTCAAGAGTCAAGACATTTGGATCATTTTCTCCTGTACATTAATGATAGAAGCTTCTGCATAGGAGTTTGGATAGTCTTTTGTAGTTATTTTATGGTATGTCAAATGCACTGGATGGTTTGGAGCCATGTTCTTACTTGATATATTTATGAGCAAGATCCTATTATGCCATATACGTTGATTTTGACTCATACACATGCAAATCCTTGTGATTTTACTATTGTGCAGAATGTTTCTACTCTTTTGATTTTCATAAATAGGCCTGTTTATATACATAATTTTGAAAGCATCCCCTCTGCTGCAAATTAATGATGTCAGAAAAAATGAGTTTAATAATATTTATAACAAAAGGATAGATATTCAGTTAAGTTGGTAATAAACCTAATGCTTTTTTAAACATGCATAAAATATTTGTTCTTTTCTCCCCAATCGGTAATAAAAGATCTCCTTCCTAATTGTTGACTCTTGAATTGTCTACTCTATACTCTTAAAATGTATTTCTTGAAGTTAGAACTGCTACAATTGTGGGTATTCTGGGGAAAAAAGTAATTCTGTCAATGTTTACTCACCCTCGTGACACAAACCTGTATTGAAAGGACCAAAGAATAAGACATTTTTGTCTTAACCGTATTCTGGACAAATGTGGGCAAAATAGTTTTGATTTATTTTTTTTTAAAAATACTTCCCTTGATCTGAGCGTTACAAGACTTGGCTACTTTTCCTAAGCTGGCCTCCTGAACAGACACAATTTTTTTTTACTCAATTCTACAATGTTAAGTGGGTGAAAAAAAAACCCTCCTTAATCATGTATTTGGGTCAAAAATGGGCACCCATAGAAATGAATGGAAAAACTGTAATTTCGAGCATTCTAAAATAAGCCAAAATAAGCCACCAGGTGACAGCAAAGTCACTTCATCTTTAGGTTTTAGCTCTAGGAACTTATTGGAATGATATTTTAATGTAGTTAAAATTAGCAAATTTAGTAAATAAATTCAAAAATACCCCCCCCCCCCCAAAAAAAAAAAAATATATATATATATAACATTGGCAGTGATATAACATTTATGATAAATAAAAATTAGGATCACACCTGAGTCCTCTGTGCCCACATTTGTCCACAATTACAGGATTAAGGGCTATAAAGTGATTACGGTTTGAGGGCTACAAGTAAAAAAAAAATGACGAGATGTTAGGCAGAAAGAAAGCCTCAGTCACTGACTATTGCATCTATTATCCCTCATATAATTAAACTGAATAGTGACTGAGGCTCATTCTGCCCAGCATTTCCTTTTAAGTTTCAGAAAAAGTAAGTATTACAGGTTTGGAAAGACATCACACTCCTGTTATTTTCTCAGAAGGTCACAACGTGCTCACATCATGAAAAAACACGTTTCATGTTTATCTCTGACGACAGTTCCTGTTATTTGACGTCTGATGATTAACCTCATTTCCGCTCTTGGATTCTAATAGAGTATCTCAAGATGGCGTCGAGTGGAGGAGATGGAGAACCTGAGTGGACCGCAGCCGTACGGCCACTTTTATCAGCGTCCTACACGGCTTTCGAAACGAAAGAGCTACCTCAGCTTATAGGATCCATCATAAACAGGTCAGACGAGGGCTTGTTTGTTGAGTTCCCCCGTGCAGGGCTGAAATAAACTGTTGAGTGACTCCGCATTAGCTGTGATGCTATGGCAGCACCGAGGCTGTGACTCAAACCCTAGTCAGCTGACTACCTTGACAGCATTTCTGAGTATCATGAGAGGGTTTGGGCCGTTCCCAATGCGCATATAATGACCCAAATTGCTGTCTGAAATGGTTTCTAAAGCCAAAAATGATTTTGAACGCGCAAATGATTCCTTAAAATGCTTTCTACGTAACCAGCTCGCTGGGCTTTGAGACACAGCTGGAGTGTTACTGTGCATTTACAGTAGCAGATGCATCAGATTCTGCTTCATCATCAGGCCGGGGATCCATTCTTTTTGGTTCATATAACCGGCCCGAATTATATTTTAACAATGTCGATTACTTATAATGAACCCTAAATCCACTGACATCCAACCCTAAATAAAGTGATTTTATATTTGTGTCAGAAGTGAATTAATTGACACCGAATGAGCTTGTGAGCCTCCCTCTCGACTAAACCCAAACAACGCTAGTTAGCCTGCTAGCCACTGTCAAGACGTGCTACTTATAAGCGTCCCTTTAAAATGTCAAGCAAGTAAATCTTCATCAGTCAGTGGAAACCACATTAGTCCCATTTACACAAAGTTTTATTTTTTTCGTTTCAATTTAATGCATATGGGGGTGTGCCTGCTAACTAGCCAGCTATGACTTAGCAGCTGGTGCTAAGTGTTGTTGATGGTTCGCTAATTGTGTAAGCCTCGTTTGGTTAAAAATTAAACGTCGAAAGTCTGTTTGAGTTTGTTGTAGGTTTAGTTGTCAATTTCAAAGGCTTGTTTGTTTCGGTGGAAATATGTGTTACGTTACTGTCATCAAAGTTTCGTTTTACAGAAAAAGTGTTAGGTGTGCCGTGTACGCAAATAAACACATTGCCTTGTGTGTCATTTAACGTTAATGCTTTATAAACACTGATCTGACTACGAGCCAAACCACTGTCTGAGGTTTAAAATAAACAGTAAGCGCACCGAGTTGAATTTGATTTATAAAACATTAACCGTGTTGTCTTTTTGATTTATCGCTGTTCATGAGCTTGTGCAACTTAACCAGTCAAAAGTGAAAGTAGCACTAGCTGTCAATCTATACTGGACTAAACCAGTTTATGTTCGTAGATTGAGTCTAAATTTAGTTTTTAAATTCAAACTGCAACAATTTGTGTTACTGTCCCATATGTCTCTATTCATTCTGGATTGAATCATTAATATTTTAATATTATATTGTTTGCTGACATGAGTGTGTATTGTTAAAAAATAAAAGTCTATTCCCAATGCAATTCTATTAAACGTATATACAAACGCTTTAAGGCATACCATTTAAAAAAATAATTTTGTTAAACTAAATCTGAAATATAATTAAATATATCAAATGATAAAAAATAGTAAAATTACAAATATAAAAATAATTATAGCATAATAATTATATAAAAAATCTAATAATGACAAGCTCAAAACAACATTACTAAAATGGAAAAAAAAATTATATATGAAAAAGCTTATTATTAAATGCAATAATATAAATAATACTAAAACTACTGGTACAAACAGCAATTATTAAAATAGATTTTAGGAATCATTTAGTATGCAACTTAAACACTTTTTAACTACATTTGATACCTTACATACCTTGTGTTACCTGGAAATGTCACATTACGAAAGTAAAACGAGTTGTAAACTGCAATTAATTGATTGTTACCGTTTTTCTCTTCTTTTTTTATAGTGAATCTGAGATTCTTCACCATGACAAACAGTATGAGCCATTCTACTCCTCTTTTGTGGCACTATCTGCACATTACATCACCACTGTTTGTGGACAAAGTATGTCAGATGTCAATATTTTATTCTAAAAATATAATTTCCTTCATTTCTAGCCGAAGTAGACTACATCATATGTTTTAGCTGAACGTAGACGTATACCGATTTAACTGGCTATTCACAATATTCCTATTTAATAACAGTTCTTCTGTCACATTCTAGTTCCCAGAAATCAGTTGCTGTCAGTAGCTGCAGCATGTAAAGTATTGATTGAATTCTCATTGCTGCGTCTGGAGAATCCTGATGAAGCATGTGCAGTCTCTCAGGTCAGACATGAACCTTTTGATCAGAACATGGTGTACATTCTGTCTGTTTGAATAAGCATAGCATTTTCTTATAAACTAACTTCCTCTCTCTTTCCGCTCAATAGAAGCACCTGATCCTCTTAATAAAAGGCCTTTGTACTGGCTGCAGTCGATTGGATCGGACAGAGATCATCACCTTTACTGCGATGATGAAGTCGGCCAAACTTCCTCAAACTGTCAAGACCCTTTCTGATGGTAAGGGCTTTTTTAAATGGTCTTAGCCATAGTTCCAGTAATCTCTGTGGTTTGAATATAGGTTAGACTCAGTATAACGGGATGGGAATATGCAGCAGCAGTGTTTTGGTGTGTTAAATCATTTGCCTCTTGCTTGTTATTTCAAGTAAATAACTTCAGTTGGTGAAGATGTTTGCTTTGCCTTTTGCCTTAAAAAGGCTAATTAAAGGGACATAACATCTGGTGTTGCGCTGATTTGAGGGAAAATCTACAGAATTATTGTATACACAACTGTTTAAGTTTGGGGACTGTAAGGTTTTTTTAATCCTGTTGAAAGAATTATTTTGTGCTGGAGTACATTTCTTGTTATCGATGTTGAAAACGGTTGACTTTTTTCAGGATTCTTCTTTGATTAAATAAAAAGTTTAAAAGAACTGCATTTATTTGAGGGAAAAAAATTGTAAAAGTATAAATGTCTTTACTCCAACTTTTTTGATTAAGTAGTCCATCCTTGCCGAATAAAATTATTAATTTCTCTAAACCCTAAAGTTTTGAACGGTAGTAAAAAATGTGAAAAGGAGCTGAAAGAAAGTAGGATACTCTTTTTGGTAAATTATCTGTTTTGACAAAATATTAAATAAACACAGGCTTAGTACACAAAGGGGCAGAGGTTTTGTTGGATTGGAGGTTTTTAAGGTGCCTTTGCAGTTCATTTGTCTTACAATGATGCAGGGCTGGTGGTACCCAGATGATGTGTCAGAACTATATTTGTCCCCTAGGTTTGTGCAATATATCTCATTTGTTTATTTTAACGATATGCTGCCGATTTGACATTATCGAGTATATCCGTCACCCAGAGAGTGCTTGCATACGTGATGTAGTCTTGTAGTTTAGACTTGTTTGGGTGCACATTTTCACTGTGTAATAGTCTATTTATACAATTTAATATAGTTAATAAATATCACACGAAGAGTACAGTTTTTCTCCAGATATCAGTATAACAACTGTGATTTTATACAAGTTTAATACACAAGTTAATTTTAAGTGACTTAAATTTTAGACACCATATTGACTGTTCTATTTCCTTTTGCTCCTGAACGCCAGAGGCAGTGCTAAAGCATTACTGGAAAATCCCCGTGCTCGCACTTGACAGAGAATCGAACAACAAAGTTGTCACCTCATGGCGTATCTTCAGCTATAATACCTACTTAACACTTTTTTTTCTTATTCTGGCCTGATTGAATCGAAGTAACTTTATTTTGTGCAGCTTGCTGCTGAAGGGTTCTTCAGGATGTATGCAGTGCAATGATGAGCTATTGTCTCGTGCATGCAATTCTACAGCAAACCTCGATAACCTACAAATAATTTTAACAATGCGTCATGGAAGTAGTTTTCAATAATTTGACACTCCTGCAAGTTAGTCATTGTCGTCTTTTTTCCCAAAAAATTACATCCTCCTTCAGTCCACACAATTCAGTCCAATTCAAAGCAAGGCATTGTCTCATCTGAGTGTTATTAACCTTTTTTTACTCATGTGAGTGCTGAAATGGTAGAAAGGAAGCTTTGTTTTCTTTCCTCTGTCAGAGAGGATTTAAGATTTTGCCAGAATAGTCAACTAAAAGATGAGATTCTGTCTGCTGATATTCTGCAATCATCATTTGGTGCTCTTGCTTTCCAGTGGAGGACCAGAAGGAGCTTCCTTCCCCTGTTAACCCCGAACTCAGACATAAAGAAGTCCAAATGAACTTTTTCAATCAGCTGACGTCAGTGTTTAACCCTGACATTACCGTGCTGGCCTCTCCATCCGTTCACATGCAGGTCAGTGAATTAGATTGTTCTTTCAATTGAGTTCACAATAGCTATGTTTACATGGACACCTTTTGTTCGTTTGATAAATCTGAAAATAGCGTTTACATGAACACTAACAAAAGTGACTGGGTTTATGTGTCTCGCATGCAGCTTTTTTTAAACCAGCATTTAAAGGAAATCCATGACAATTTATTTGGTTACATGTGACTTTTTTGTTTTTCATAATGACTTTGCTGCTAGTCCGGTTATTAGGGTCCACGTAAACGTAGCTGTTGATATGATCACTCCTTGGATTACTGCTGTTTTGTTATGAGCAAACAAAGATGTTTAAGGACAAAACTGTAATGTCATCTGTTTTACAGGGTGAGAATGAGTGTGATGACCAGACAACAACAGATCAGGCATTGCAGGCCAAAATGAAGAATGCCTTCATCTCTCAAAATGTGTCCAGTTTACAAGAATTAGGTGAGCTAAGCTTATGAGCTGAACATTTTCAACTCAAATACCACATGATCAAATCAGAGTTATCAGACCAAGTACCTTCTAGGCACAATATTCCCTATTAAGACCATACTCACGATGCCATTTTGATTAATATCAATATTTATGTCGACATATTTTAGGAAGATTACAATTGCATTTTGAATTCGAGTACTCCATTTAAAAAAAAAAAAAATCCTCGATTGAAATTTACCTCGAGAAACTTGCAAAATATCGGAAATGTAGCATTACATGGACGAGAATCCTTGAAGTGAACAAGAACGTTCAAACTGTAAACTCTTTGTTAACAGACAAGTGAAATTTTATGACACTGATTTCTTCAGTAAGTGATTTGAACCAATTACTTTGTGGGAATCATTGGAACAAAACACATTTAAAGATTGATACTTAACTCTTTAATAGCTAATAACCAACTCCAATTAAATTTAGTCTTTAGTTTCTCATTCGCTTTGTTCAAAGCTGACGTTATAACTTAAAAAATGACAATTTATAACAATTTATATTGTTGTTGGTGTTTTAATATATTTTGAAAATATTGTATGGCAGGATAGTTATTTTAGGCTGTTTAAAAGCTGAGATTCTGTGGCCCCCCTAGCCTTTGGGAACTACTGGTGTAGATTACATGCGTCTCAGAGTGGCTCGTTTCACAATAAAAATAAAAAATAACAATAACTGTTATTATTTACATGTGTAGAGTGCATCTCAAACTCCATCTCTGTATATGCTGTGAGTTTGGGTTGCTTATAATGTTCATCTGAGAACCCAATGTGCACCATTTCATCAGATTTTTAAGGTAAATCATTTATAAAACATCATGAGAATACATCATGATGTTGTATATGTTGCTATTTAAATAGTGAATTTTTGCTGCTTTTATACATATGGACTTCTATATTTACAGGGAAAAAACATTAAAGGAGTTTTGATGTCGCACATTTGAGTTTCCCAAGTCTTTTAATATTGTAAACTTAAGTTAAACATTTTGTTCCACTGTATAAATTCTTCTTATCCCATGCATTACAGGAGGTTCAGAGAAGTTACTGCGTGTGTGCCTCAACCTTCCTTACTTCTTACGGTATATCAACCGCTTCCAGGATGCGGTATCCGCCAACTCTTTCTTTATCATGCCGGCCACTGTGGCAGATGCTACCGCTGTCCGAAATGGGTAAACCAAAGACTTCCTCAGCTCACTGCTTTTTGTTGAACCTGTAGAGAGCGAGTACACTGACTTCCATCCCCATTTCAGTTTTCACTCCCTGGTGATTGATGTGACCATGGCCTTGGACACACTTTCCTTGCCTGTACTGGAGCCTTTGACCCCTGGGAGACTACTTGATGTGACTGTGTTAGCACTAAGCTGCCTCTATGCAGGTGGGTTCATTGGAAAAAAGCTTCTCTTGTAGAATTCAGATGTACACCGAGAACTTCAAGTGTGTGTGTGTTTTTTTCTCTCAGGTGTGAGTGTGGCGACTTGCATGGCCATACTGCAGGTGGGCAGTGGCTTGCAGCTTCGTGCAGCCTCCACTGGCTCCAAGGAGGAAGACTATGAAAATGACGCTGCTACCATTGTGCAGAAATGCGTATGTGTCATTAGTTAAGGTGGCAGATGACTTTTGAAAGTTTAATTGGCTTTGGTACACTGCTGATCTTCTGTTTTCCCTTTTTTCAACAGCTGGAAATCTATGAAATGATTGGACAGGCCATCAGTAACTCTCGCAGAGCTGGAGGGGAGGTAGGTGAATTGTTTGCCACAGAGAATACAACGTAAGCGAGAATGAGATCTCGCTTATGCAGATCCCACATCTGAGATCTGGTTTTGTGTTTTAACAGCATTATCAGAACTTTCAACTCTTGGGCGCCTGGTGCCTGTTGAACAGCCTGTATTTGATACTGAACCTAAGCCCCACGGCCCTGGCTGATAAAGGGAAGGAGAAAGATCCCCTGGCAGCACTACGGGTCCGAGACATCTCCACCCGAACCAAGGACGGAGCAGGATCTCCTAAACTTGGCCCAGGGAAAGGGTAAATGCCTTTGTGTTCTGTGCTTTGTGATTTCCTAATGAATATGAGTTGTAATATAAGAGTGTCTTAAAACACTGGACCTCAAGTTTAATCTTTTTTTAAAGTTTAAGAGATTTTATTTTTTACCTTGACAATTTTTCATGATTTTTTGCAGGATCCTCTTATCATTAGGATATTTTCCTGATATCATCATATTTATATTGATAAATTAAAGCAGTTTTGTTACAAAAAAAAAGTTGGGTAACACTATTTTATTGTCCTTTTTACATGAACTTACCATGGTTATAACAGTAAATTATGCATAATTATATGCAACTAACTCTATTTTAAGTGCATGTAGTTGCTTAGTATTACTCGGTACTTAAATATACAATTACACCGTAACAATGACAACTTAAAATGAAGTATAACCAAAAGTTTGCTTTTCCCAAAGAAAAAATATATTGTCAAACTACTTTTTATGGTTTTCATTCTTTAAATGAGACCCTTTTCTTCTCCATTATAATATTAGGACAGCATCATCCTGACATATTTTACTTTATGCACCACCCTAAAAATACATTTAAAATGAATGAATTCAGAAATGAATAAAAAAACAAGCTCATAAGCAATAATATGTATTACATTCATTGTATGTATGAATTGGATTTTTAGTGTGGGTTTGAATATTACAAAAAATGTTTAAAAAAATTCCTCCCATCAGGCACCAAGGTTTTGGGGTTTTGTCAGTCATTCTGGCCAATCACTCTATCAAGCTGCTCACGTCACTATTCCAGGACTTACAAGTGGAGGCTCTTCACAGAGTAAGGCCAAACACAATAGCTTCTTTTGAAATAGCAGGGCATTTTAAAATTGTAAATGTGAATGAAGCCATTATCTGTCTTCAAGGGCTGGGCTAGTGACGGTCCTCCAGCAGAGCTGAACATCATGGCCCAGAGCACGTCTATCCAGAGAGTGCAGAGACTCATTGACTCGGTCCCTCTCACCAACCTGCTCTTCACGTTGCTCTCCACCTCCTATAAAAAGGTATGTAACCTCAAGACTCGATCATGGTTGCTATGAGGAAGTAGTCTGTTGTGTTTGATGAATGTGGTGGCTCTGGTTGTGCTTGATTCAGGCATGTGTGCTGCAACGACAGAGGAAGGGTTCGGTCAGCAGTGACGCCAGTGCCTCCACTGACTCTAACACTTACTATGAAGATGACTTCAGCAGCACAGAAGAGGACAGCAGTCAAGGTAATGAACACTTCTTTTTATTTAAAGGGCATTGGCAAAGCACTGCTACTTGGGCGCAGAGATATCACGCAACACCTGAAATTGAAGCTTGCCACAAAGAACTGACGAAAGTAATGATAATGCATGAACCATTTTAATTGTTGATAAAGTTGAAGATGCAGACTCGCCATCTTCGCAGTAGTGAACAACGCACCTATAGAGACTAGAGAGAAATATGTACTTCATATGAATTGTGTCGGCACCTCTGTGTCTGATTATATTGTCCATATATTTGCTTCTTATTTATTTTTTCTTATTCAGGCAAATTTGTTGATGAAACATTGATTAAAATGATGATACAATTTTTACAAAACGAAATTCTCAAGCACAAATAATTTTCAAGCACAAACATGCATTTGCCCACCTATCAAAATGTTGGGGAGACAGTGAATAACCCCAATTTCAAAAAGCGGTGGAGTGTTCCTTTAAATGTGAGCTGTGGGGAAAAAAACAACAACCCAATTTGGAGGCAACTTGTTGTATTTTATAAATATAACCCTATGACAAGAAACTGACGGAAATCGTATACTTCTTAGAAATTCTTAGAAATATCAACAAATCAGAATTATACATTTTCAGAGCTATTCGTCCATTCTGCTTTGAATTTGGGGTCTACATCATATTTTTTTTGTGCATCAGAATAACCCAACGTGTCATCAAAACTCCAGCTCTGACTGCATCGTGGTGACAATGCAAACAACACTCTTGTGCTACTGTACTGAAACACTTTCACAGTGTGTCCGAACGCAACACTAAACCGGTCTTATGTGTCTTTTGAATTCTCATGAGTAATACAGTGCAGTGATTGTAATAAACTCTCTTAATCCCTAGTGCTCTCCAGCCACTCTTACTCTTATCTCTTTCTATTTTCTCTTAATAACAAACATGAGTGCTATTGTTGTTTTTATTAATGTGCAACCGGTACATGTCTCTCAGCATCTCAAAAAATGAGTTTGTGTTTCATAACCCTTTAACCTTGTAAATGAAGGCCACAGTGAGGTCAGACATTGTAGTTGATCTTGTAATTAAGAAAGAACATGACATTCAGCTTATATGTAGAGTAGTTGCTTTGACCAGTAAATCTCCTGGGTGATTCTCACAAAAAATCTCCAGGTTATATTTCAAAATCCAAAGGAAACATTATTTTTCTAAAAAAATAAATCCTATTTTTGGACTTGTTTCATGACAATTAAGCACATTTTGCCAATGAAAAAAATAAATTCCATCATTAAGTTTGTATTTTGACATGATTGATATAATAACAATAACACATTCATTAACAACGAAGGAATAGTAATCAAAATCATCCTGTCCACGAACATGTATATTTGTTTATAATATTTTGTTAATTTTTTTCCCTTGTTGTTGATTATTTTTTACTTCTAAATATGCTTTCCTAAAACACTTTAGAATTAAAAAAATTATAATTTCTGCAATTCAGATATATGGTTTACTGTAGTGCTTTTTTATTGCTGCTACAATTGAGAAGGGGTGATTTAAAAACACTTATTTTCGATAACAGTAATGTCAAAACAAACAAAAATAGACTTTTTATATTTTATCCTGTTTTGCATTGAAACTGTGCATTTTTTTTCAAGATTAAAAAACATTATACCGGTATGCTAAAAATCTCTGCAAGATTTAATTTAATATTTTTTTATTAACTTCAGTTTCCCTGTTCTCCTTTTTTACCCCTAAATAAGTAAGCTATATAAATGCATTTTATAATAAAAAAAGAAATAGCATTTCTGTAATGCTATTTTTTTCTCTTTTTTCATTCCAGTAGTCTCCTGACAGTTGGGAAGGGGGGATTTTAATGTGCTTAATTATTATATCAATCATGTCAAAATACAAACTTAATTTCCTGAAAAACAGTCTTAATTTTCTTAAAGAAAAAATGTGCTTTCGATGTTTTGCATTGACACATGATTTCTTGACAGTTTTTGCGAGGTTCTCCCAGCTGTCTTATTTAATGGTATTAGAATGGGTTATTTTGTATGCAGCTGAGTACAGGGTTTGGTTGTAGTTTACTGAGCTAGTGTCAGGGCTGAGGAATCTCAGGGACATTCTCAGGCAGTTCCTGAGCACTGCATGCTGTAGTAAAAGGACAGCAGTCAGGCCTCTCCAGAGCTCAGAGTCAGGTCAGTTTACTTCCTGCTCAGGAACACTGTGGCACGTTAAGCATGCTCTGCTAACTGCCGATCTGGCAGCCATCACAGCTAGTGACAGTGTTCATTATTTCAGCAGAGAGAAGACAGGAGAGGACAAGAGCAGCTTGTTTCTCAGGTCAGCAGATCTCTGTTTTAGGTCAGACTCGTAGTGTCTCATTATGCTTTTGTTTATTGTGCAGTAAACAGTAAAAAGATCTTAAAGGGATACTTCACCTCTGGAAAGTTGAATGTGTATATAAAATGGGTCATTTATGTAGAAGAAATGTGAAATTATTTTTGAATTTGGAGCTTTCTAGACTGAGAAAAGCCAGAAAATGTATTTTTGGCTTATGTGGGTGAAAGACAACAACTCCCAGAATGCCCTATGAGGCCACGCCTACTAGTAACAGAGCGCAGTAGTTAAACAACAAGTGTAGGCTACTAGTAAGTCTCCGTGATGAGTCTGCCCGGGATTTCGATGTCGGGATTCAGCTTTTGCGTTCTAAAGTCGCCATTCATTATGTTTACTGTGGCAGGCAGGACAAGGTGGCGAGATTACTGATGAGAGACACCTTTGAGACGCACCGGTCTCGTATCGCTCTCACGGAGAGGTGGGAATTTTCTTAACAATGTTAAAAAGCACATCAACTGATCACTTATTTAGCATTCATGTAAACACTACATTCAAAATTCTCCAGTCGGAATAAATTCAGTTAGACTGAAACAAAAGGTGTGCATGTAAACAATAAATGGCAACTGCAGAAAGCAAAAGCTGAATCCCCGACATTTTGTACGATTTCGGCATCCGGATGAATGAGGATGAATGGTAACCCATACTACTTAGCTTTCTCCACAGAACAAGAGCCTGCTAGCTTAGCTTCCAAAAAAAGATGTCTGACACTATGTGTACATTCTGTGAGTGAGATCCCAACCTCTATGGGCGGGTTGAGAACATGCGGGACAGCCCCTACCACTGACTCTAGTCTTTAGCCTCTTGCTAAAAAATCCTCCAATGACGATTTTTGCGTCATCGGATGATTTTTTTTCTAGACAAAAAAATACATAAATCTCTCGTCTCAGGGGGATATGAGGGTGGAAAGCACAGTGATTTGAAAATACTACAGGTTTTCTACTAATACAAAGCTTAATGCTAAATCCTGAAGTATCCCTTTAAGTAGTAATATTTCCATGGCTAAATGGAAACATCACTGTTTGCATACAGTACAGTGACTTCATTGAATGTGGTGCTGAATGTCACTCTTGGCGTGTTTTCAGATGATGATAGTGAGCCCATTCTGGGACTGTGGTTTGAAGAGACTATTTCTCCCAGTAAAGAGAAGGTGGCACCTCCACCTCCCCCTCCTCCCCCACCTCTGGAAACATCCCCGAGACTCAAGAGCCCCAGCAAGCTGAACACGGCAGAGAACGGCAACATCCTGGCCAGTCGCAAGGACCCGGAATTGGTAAGGCCACAATGTGAAGTGCAGATCTGATTTTGACTAACTTTGCTGCTGGAACTGAAATGTTGTTTTATGTCCTGTACAAACACATTTGTTATGTGGCAAGCTGATAACCAAATTAGACTTGTCTATGCTTGCTGCGTGCTGTTTCTGCTATGCCACCTGGTTGTCAGTAAATCCAATATAACTGCCATACCGGTTTACATTACAATACACAATAAGTGAAATGGATTGCAAAAACCATTTTGATGTTGACTTGATGTTGTTTCTTGTTCTAGTTTTTGAGTTTGGCCTCAAGCATACTAAACTTCATCACCACCTCCATGCTGAAGTCCAGAAATAATTTCATTCGCAACTACCTGAGCGTGTCCCTCACGGAGCAGCACATGGCCACCCTCGCCAGCATCATCAAGGATGTGGACAAAGATGTCAAAGGTTTTTTAACCCCCCCCACTCGTATCCATGTCTTCCATTTAGGCTTTTCCTAACATGCAACTTTTTTACCGTCCAGGTTCGTCCGATGACGAATTCGCCTCAGCCCTCTATCACTTCAATCACTCTCTGGTAACGTCAGACCTGCCCTCTCCATCCCTACAGGTAAAGTATTAAAACATAGGCTTAAAAATGCCTGAGCTGCGTCTCAGTATTACAGACAACAGGCATCTGATACCTTGTTTTGTATAACTTTTCTTCAGAACACTCTTCTGCAGCAGTTGGGTGTTGCCCCATTCTCAGAGGGTCCCTGGCCCATGTACATCCATCCTCAGTCTCTCTCAGTGCTCTCCAGGTTACTGCTGATCTGGCAACATAAAACCAGCCAGCAGGGGGAGCCTGATGTACCCGAGTGCATGAAGGTGTGGGAGAGGTAAGACAAGAATTACTTTTCTTTTCTCAAATGTAGCTTTAGATTCTTCACAACATATATTGTGCGTTAACATCAAATTCTTACTGTAACATATTTTCCGTAGGTTTGTAGGCACTCTAAAACAGCACACGCTACAGGGAGCGGTGCCCGCTGACGAGGACCTAAACGTTGAACACCTCCAGCTGCTTTTGCTCATCTTCCACAACTTCTCTGAAAAGGGCCGCCGCAATGTCCTAACCCTCTGCATGCAGGCCATCGCTGAAATCGCAGCCCACGTTGATTCTCAGCTTCAGGCTGTACCCCTCAACTTGGCCCGCATCTTGCTTGTGTTTGACTACCTGCTGCACCAGTACTCAAAAGCTCCCATGTACTTGTTTGAGCAGGTATGTGAATGTAGCTGTACTTTCACTGGAAACATGCCACTGTTTAGTAGATGGTTTGGAACAGTTAGAATTTATTTCCACACTCAGGTTCAGTACAATCTTCTGACACCATTGGCATCCGGAGCCAGTTCTGGACAGGAGGGGGGAAAGAGAGGTGCCATTCCACTATATTATGGTTTCAAAGAGGTGGAGGAGAACTGGGCCAAGCACTGCTCGGCAGATAGGAGTAAGTCAGACCTCTTATATTTCTCTCCATTACGCTCTTGATAATGGCACTAAATTAGCAAAGCTTTCAATTGATGTTTGTTGAGTATTGCTTTATGTGTAAGAGCTGTTTTGATTGTTATTGATGCTCTCATTTAGATTCCACAGTGCAGCCGAAATTCTACTGCGTTCTGTCCCCTGAAGCCTCAGAGGATGACAGGAGTCGACTTGACGGCAAGGTGAGGCCACACATCACAAGTCTAAAGAAGTATCAGAGCCATGGGAGTGTCTATGCATCTAGTTAAAGAAAATCGTTTTGGTCGTTACATAACTTTTTTTGAGAAAGTTTGCATGAACTTTTCAGTGTCTTAATTCCCTGATATACTCACAACCATTAGGGGTAAAAAGAATATGAATATGTGACAAAGTGATGTATTGTTAAGAGGGGAACACACTACATTACTGTCAGGCCGATTATTAATGTAATTAGGTCATTACGACTGATCATCCACAAATGCAATAAGTCTGTGCGGTCTGAAGATTCTAGTCTTAGAATTTAATGAAAACCGATAAAAAAGGAAAAGGATTTTGTTGAATTTCAAGCAATTTTTTTCTGAAAAAGGATTACAATAAAAAATACAACATTAAGTTAAGTTCAAAGCTTAAAGGTTCTCTGAGCGATCCTGGGTGTTGTTGACGTTCGGAATATTTTCAAACAAATCGGAGGCTAGCTAGACCCTCCCTCCGCCGCATCTCATCTCCTCCCCCTCCCTTCCGTCCTTCCTGAAATAATTGTGAACGTGCATAGTTCTAGCTAATTATATCCTTGTGTGGGTTTGGCGAACATAAAGCGTCAATTTAGAAGAAAAAAAACAATTTAACGTTACCCACCTGTCCAGCAAAAACAGAGCAACCTGAATGTCGGACTGGAAGCCCTTCTGCCGCCGGAGTTCTCGCCATCGTTCAAAAGCTTTGCTACCGATGTTAATTCGGAACTTCGCACGTTCTTTATCCGACTCCTTCTTCTTTTTAATTTGTTTTTCAGAACGACGTCTATTTGGTCGTGTGTCGGCCATTTTTTAAACTTCCCTCTGATGCTTCTATCTCCTTCACACACACACCCCCTTCATGTGCACGCGCACTAACCCCCCAGACCCACCCTCAAATACTTCTTGCCAGTGATTGGCTAGAACACTGTTTGTTCGGTTTCGTGTTCCGGGTGAGACATGATTGTTTTTGTTGCCGTTTGTGGAGCCTGTGGTGTCTACAGAGACCGCGTTTTTTTACAGTGTGTTTAGGGGACAGGCAGCTAGCCAATAGTGAGGAGACGTTTGATGTTTGTGACAAAAAATGTTTTGGCCCCACATCGCTTAGAGAACCTTTAAGTTAACAAGCACAATTTCAGCTAAATGTCTTTCTTGCATTAAAATGCACATCAAATATTTTTAATGGTTTTATTTATTTATTATATTTGTGTGTTATAATTAGAGCCAGACCGATATATCAGCAGACCGATATTATCGTCAGATTTTAGGCATTTTCCAAACTATCGGTATCGGCAGTTATAATGGCCGATAAATTAATATTTCAAAAATAAAATAAAAACGGACTTTCCTGTTGGCAACACTAGTTGAGTTGGGCACGATACATGCATTGCTTGAATAACAATTAAAAGAACATCGCCATCAGTTCTCTTAACTCAAATAAGCATGACAAAATTTGTGACTATCATGTCCAGTTTAAAAAAAAAAATAAATAAATATCGGCCGCTATATCTGAATATCGGATTTTAAAACCCAAAAATATTTGTATCGGTCTTCAAAATCCTTTATCGGTCAGGCTCTAGTTATAATTGTAACCTAGCAATAATAACAATTATTATTAATATAAAAACACATTAATAATATAAAAATGTTATAGGCCGGGCTTTAATGCAGCAGTTTTATATGATATGTATTTGAGGTCCTGTTCCGTCTCTATTTACAATGGGGCTCTGCCTTAAATTTGAAGACCCGTGTTTATATATAAATGTTCAAAGTAAGGTAATGTGTATGTTATTTGTCAACTGTTACAGGTCTTCCAAGTGCTGTTCAATGGTGCGGTGAAGTATGATGATTTATACTCCTCGTTGATCTCCCTGTTGGCTGCAGGCTCCCGTTTTGACACAGCGAGACGGCAGGAAAATAAGCCCATCACCCCAGTAGTGAGTTAGACGCATTCTGTGTCTTTTCACAATCATCTTGTGTCTGTGTTGGTTGACTTCTAAATGTTGCTGTCAATCTGTTACAGGAAGCATGTTCCTTGCAGTACTACTTCCTAGTGCTGTGGAAGATCTTGGGAGTGTTGCCACCCTCAAAGGCCTATGTTGAGCAACTTAAGAGTGGCAACAGTGACCCCAGCGAGAGTGACATCTTACACACCCTGAGGTGGTCATCAAGGTTGCGAGTCAGCACTTTCGTCAACTGGATCCAGGTCGGTTTTGTGACCATAACATTAAGAAAATCTTGACCAAATGATCAAGGAATCCTGTATTTTGAGCTTCAGATTCATCTGTTAACTCTCTTTTATCAGGAAAACCTAGTGAAACAAGGAATGAAAGCTGACCACGCCACATCTTTGATCGTAGTGGCCTCGGCCAAATGCAGTGCAGTAAAATATGATGTGGATCTTGCAGAGGAATACATCGCCAGACAGGTATACTCTCGGAGTACAATACAATATACTGTATTGTCCTCTTAAACTTGTCTTGGCCTCAGTGTATGCTGCATTTCTGAATAAAGAATATATAAAAATGTAAGAATTTATACTAAATTCTCATTCAATCACAGGATAAATCAATCTCACCTGAACAATCCATACCATAGAGAAAAACATGTCAACGGTCATAGATGGTCGTCATATTGCGACAACACAGTAGCACAAATAACGGTCGCATAAACCTTAAGAACAGCAATAAAATAACAATAACCACCAATAAATAAGAATTATAAAATAAGGCAATAAATAATGTTAAGTAATCTGTGCTAACCCGAAACAATCATAGGTCTTTGTCCTTGCAATTCAAAAGTCCAATGGAGACGATTTTTTTCTTATTTTTTATTTTTTTTATTTTACAGAGAGGTTACCATACCAGGTTTGAATCTCATGTCTGGTTAAACCCTTCAGAACAGCCTGATAAAGCACAGTCATGATTATTTTGTTGTTGACACCGTACAATCTGAGTCTCCTCAGAAAGTTCAGTCTTTGTTGGAGTTTCGAACATACATTGTCAGAATGAACCTGCCATGTGAGCATGTTATCAATGTAGTAGCCATTAATGGCTGATATAGATCTCCTCAATTAATTATCTCCTCCATAGATTTCGTCCTTTTGCTGCGTGGACCCCAACAGCATCCTACCTCTTCACCAAGTACCCTCTCTACAAACCATCTACACATTGGATGCTGTGATTTCCAAAGTGCAAGTGTCTTTAGATGAGCATTTCTCCAAAGTAGCTGCTGATACAGACCCCCAGAAATCCTCTGAGATCACCAAAAACCTGCTGCCTGCTACACTGCAGCTCATTGACGTCTATACAGCCTTCACCAGGTTCTGATTACACCACATACATTGATGTTTATTACAGATTTTAAAGGATTGTTCACCTAAAAAGGAGAATTCTGCTATCATTTATTCAAACCACCATAAAAGTTATTATTCATATGTTCATATGACTGCAAAATATAAAGGGCTTATACTTGATAGCTTTGTGTGAGGAAAAGGCTGAAATTTTAAGTGGTTGTTATTTACCCTTAATCTTTGCCGTTATTAATCATTGAGTTAAACCCAAAAACCAGTCCCATTTGTGAATTGGTTCAACTGTTGATTGTAAAGAACTCAAAGCTCAACAGCTCTGTCCTGTACTGTCCCCAAAAACCTAGTTTTTGAGTTAAAGGCTTTCTTAGGGTACAGTGAATATCAGCAAAAATGTCTTGTATTTCAGTATGTTCCTTAAATGGCTTCAAAACACTTTTAGTGCACATCATTTTAATACCTTTGTGGCACTTTTTATCCTCTTTGGAGCTTGAACTTGTGATCTTTGGAAACTAACTGTATGAAGGTTCTTTAAAATTTCTTCTTTTGTGTTTCAATGATGTTTTTGGGTGAACTATCCCTTTAAAGTCCTCAAACAAACGTTATGAAACCAAATGCTTGAATGAAACTGTCCTTAAGCCCTTCTTGATTGGTTTACTGGTCATATGTTTGCTCAGGTCATACCTGCTGATGAGCCTGCCAGAGGAAGGAGAAAACAAACCCACTGAAGCTAAACTGCAGGGTTATTCTGCTGTGTTGTCCATCGGATCCACACGTTGCAAAGCCAACTTGCTTGGTAAGAATTCTAGATATTAATGTTATTGACACAATGGTTTTTATGTATATTGGCATGTCTAATCCATTTTTTTGTTCAGTGCAGGGTACATACAGGTGTTTTATTAATGTGTGCTGTTTTTGCTCTTTCAGGTCAGACTGTGATGCAGAATCTGCCATCAGCCATTCAGACACTTTGTGAAACATGGAACAACATTCACACTAATGAATTCCCTAACATTGGCTCATGGGTATGCATGCTTTTACTTCAGCTCTTACAGTAAACGTACTCTCTTAGTTCTTTACTTTACACGGATTGGTTTCTTCGTCCACAGCGGAATGCCTTTGCCAATGACACCATCCCGTCGGAAAGTTACATCAGCGCAATTCAAGCGGCCCACCTGGGGACCCTCAGCAACCAATCGTTGCCCTTAGCCTCCTCTCTCAAACACATTTTGCTCTCGTTAGTGCGCCTTACTGGAGACCTCATTGTGTAAGTCTTGAGTGATAGTTGAAACAGATGCATGGTATAACAGATTGATAGATGCCAAAAATATTTTTGTTTGTTTAGCACAGAGGAGCTGAACAGTCCACAGGTGATCCGCACGCTGCTGCCCCTCCTGCTGGAGAGCAGCACAGAGAGCGTTGCGGAGATCTGCAGCACCTCACTGGAGAGGATCCTGGGCCCCGCCGAATCTGATGCTTTCCTGGCTCTCGTCTACGAGCGTCTCATCACAGGCTGCTACAACATCATCGCCAATCACTCTGATCCAAACAGGTGAGACCCCAGATGACCATATGATTTTCTGTCTTCAATTACTCACCGTCATGTTTTTCCAAACCCATAAGACTTTGGTTAATCCTGAAGAGATACGATCGTTATAGGATGAACAGATTCAATTTCGGCTTTTATTCACATATAAACATGCACGTATAGATTGAGCGCATCACATATGTTGAGCACGGCAACGTGTTTGTGTGTGTGTTGCGCACTAGAACAAACTTCAAAAACCAATGAGGTTTGTTCTTGTGTGGAAAATGCACAAGCTTCCACGTTTACTATATGTGATGTAAATAAAAGATGAATTTATTCATCTTATAAAGCGATTGTTTTTTTTTACACATGACTTGGATTAAACCGCTCAATTCATATTTATTCGTTACACGGCACCTTTAAAAACATTTTGGGTCTTTTAAATTTTGGTTACCTGTCATTGTCAATCGAGGACAGAAAACTGGTTTCATTAAAAATGTCTTGATTTGGGTTTTGAAGATTGATCCAAGTTTTAAGGGTTTGGAACGACATGAGGGACGATTTTCATTTTTGGGAGAACTATGCCTTTAATATGGTTCTGTTTCCAATTAGTGGTCTGGATGAGTCCATTCTTGAAGAGTGTTTACAGTACCTGGAGAAACAGCTGGAAAGCAGTCAGGTCCGCAAAGCAATGGAGGAATTCTTCTCATTCAGGTACATTCTAACTGAATAAACTTTTTTAGGAATTGCTTGAAACCCTTTGCATCATTTTAATACATCACTTTCCCCCTCTTGTCTTGTAGTGGAGAACTAGTGCAGATCATGATGGCCACAGCCAACGAGAATCTATCTGCAAAGTTCTGTAACAGAGTTTTGAAATTCTTTACGAAACTGTTCCAGCTCAGTATGTAGCCATGCTATGTCTCTCAAAAATTTGCTCCTTTTACTCTTCCCCTCTTACACGTCTCATCTGTGTTCATTCCTCAGCGGAAAAGAGCCCCAATCCTAGCCTTCTGTGCCTGTGTGGCTCATTGGCCCAGCTGGCTTGTGTGGAGCCCATGAGGCTGCAGGCCTGGTTGAGGCGCATGACGGCCTCCCCTCCTAAAGATTCAGACCAGCTGGACACAGTGCAAGAGAACAGGCAGCTCCTGCAACTCCTCACCTCCTACATTGTCCGTGATAACAGCCAGGTCGGCGAGGGCGTCTGCACGGTGCTTCTGAGCACTCTCATACCCATGGCAACGGAGATGCTGGCCAGCGGGGATGGGGCAGGCTTTCCTGAGCTCATGGTCATCATGGCCACTCTGGCCAGTGCAGGACAAGGAGCAGGACATCTACAGCTACACAGAGCTGCTATTGACTGGCTCACAAGATGGTGAGTGACTAGCATCTGAGGGAAATTATATATTTAAAAAATATAAAAGTAAAGCTTTACAGTAAGGTCCCATTAGTTAATTTTAGACAATGCTTTAACTAACATGGACTCCCAATGAGCAATCCGTTTGTTACTGTATTTATTTATATTTTTCCAAATGTTCCATTGTGAGTTCATGTTAGCTCATGTTCAATATGTAATTTTTGGGATCAAAGATTGACTACAGGTGAACTTTAAACCAATGATAAAAAATAATGCTTTTTCACAGCATTTTATTGGACAAATTGTTAAAGTACATCATACTTTTTGTTATTTTTTCCTATAAGAGAATACAGGGCTAAATTGTACACGTATTTTTAAATCAGCTTGAAATTTTGAATGAGGAACTGTCACAAAGCAGTTCTGATTTCATGGGGTATTTACCTCCTAAATCTGACTTTTTCCTATTTTTCTTTCAGTAAAAAATATTTGTATCAGAAGAACGTTGTGGAAAAAGTTACCGCTAATGTGTCGCAAGGCAAGGTAGGTGCAATTTGACGGTAAAAATACTTTTCTACGGTAACCATTCACACGTCTTGCAGTCCCTCCAGAAAAACGCGATTATACGATCACATGATTTAGTGCACAATTAGCCAAAGTCTACATATTTATTTTTTTAAATACGTCGCACTTTCGCCACATAAATTGCAGATTTCCGTGCAAAATATGTGGGCCTTGTATAATTTCATAATCTTCGCCTTTTCGTTGCAAAAAACTCATATCTTAGCAGAAAATTGAAAAATGTTGCGTTTGCTTCACACAAGAGCAGCCATTTCCCCCTGTCGCCATGGGAACGTTAAGAAGTGATATAATTACCCAACGTGAACATCATCGAAAAGCTGTAAAACAGGAGCAAACTTTTATTTTTTTTTATATTTCAGTTATTCATTTTTACAGTTGTAACATATTCCGATTGTAAAGATACAGAACTTGTTTGCCTCATCAATGTTTTGAAAGTTGTGATGTGTTTATTAAGGTCTTGTATGCTTGTAACGTGAAAAATAGGGATAGCTTTCAGCTGAAGTTATTGCAGAGGTGATTGGCATCTCACAACTCGCACTTTATTCCCAAATCGAACTCGTATAACTGTCTGTCACAACTTCTACCATCCACATCGTTACTTAATAAAATAAAATAAAAAAAATAAAATAAATAAAATAAAAGTAGCATCAAACAGAAATGACCCACACATATGGGGTGTTCGAGGCGCATGGCACATACAATATAATACTGCAGTTCAACAGTGAGCACGCAGCTCTTAAAGGGGCCACACCTTATTTACACTCGTTACAGTCTGAAATAAAACAAGCAGAGAACTTGTATATTCCCAGCATTTTCTGTGATGTACTATGCTTGCTTATCATAGGAAATAATAAGAAATGACTCTTTACATTTAAGGTAGTAGCCTAGTGAGAACGGGGTGTTGTGGAATCACTTTTTCATCAAACCGCAGTTTTGGCAAGTTCCCGCACTTTTTGCAAGTTCCCGCAATTTCATCGCATAAAATGGCATAAATATCCTGCATATTCCATCGCATTATTAAAGAAAACGGGCCACATAATCAAGGATTTTTGCCCGCCACAATCACAAAAAAAAACTGCGTTTTTCTGGAAGGACTGGTCTTGGACTTAATCGTTTCGGGCCATTAGTGAAACAGTCTTGTTTGCAGCATGCCAGTATGCTGGAGTGTGCCTGCCACATCATTTCCTATCTGGCGGATGTGATGAATGCTTTGAGACAGAGCAGTGGCCAGGGCTCATCCCAGCTCCTGATGGAGGGAGAGGAGAAGGCCATTGAAGTGGACTCTGACTGGGTGGAGGACCTAGCTGTCGAGGAGGAAGATTCACAGGCTGAAGACTCGGTCAGGAAACGGCCTGCTCACGGTAGATTTAAAGATTGCTTTGATTTTTCCAATCGTATCTAAGTTTCTTGTGTTATAGGATGAGGATTCACTCTGCAATAAGCTTTGCACCTTCACCATCACTCAAAAGGAGTTCATGAACCAGCACTGGTAATGGACCCACACGGCCTTCCTTTGCTATGAAACAGAAGCGTTCAGAAGCTGTGCTGTTGGCCTTTAATCTCACGCTCTTCCCGTACAGGTATCACTGTCACACCTGTAAGATGGTGGATGGGGTAGGTGTGTGCACAGTGTGTGCCAAGGTCTGTCACAAAGACCATGAGATCTCCTATGCCAAATACGGCTCTTTCTTCTGTGACTGCGGTGCCAAGGAGGATGGCAGCTGCCAGGTGAGACCGAATACTTCAGGTCATCATGGGAAAAGAGCAACAGCGGTAACTTTGGCTTGCAAATCATTTATCATTGACTGCCATTAGCTCATTTCAGATCTCCCCCAATTCATCAGGGTTTGCTACATTTCACCTTTCCTTTTTTGGTAGCAAAGCAAGTTTATCCTCTATTGTTTGGTAGTATATTACTTAAGATTAATTTGATTGTATTGTTAAAGGAATTGTTCACCCGCCGTAACAAACATTTTCTCGTGGACCGTTTCAGTGGAATATAAAAGGTCATTTTTACACAGCACTTTCCATAGTAACTACCACTGTATGACACTCAACAAAAATAGCCCATATAATTACTGAATGGCTTCAGAAGATTTGGATCAAAGCTCCTTCTATTATTAAAATTAATAATGTAAAAATTAAAATGCACTTAGTTATTTCCCTCCTACATTTTAAATAAGTTTCAGACCATTTAGTACTCAGTTTGATTTATTTATTTATTTTAAGAAACGTACAAGTTTGGAACAACATGAGTGTGAGTAAATAATCTTAAAACTGTAATATTTGGGTGAACTATTCCTTTAATCTTCATTATAGTATTTTCACCTATTTTTCTAATCTTAAAAGCTTTTCAGATAAACATTTCAACATTTAAGCCATATCCACTCATGCATGTCTCCTTGATGGAAACACAAAGCATGTAACAATCTAATCTACATCCCTCTTCCCTGTGGTGTCCCCTCCCCTCCCCAAAGCATAAACATCTTTGTAATTTAGTCAATGCAATGCATCCTGTATCCCTGATCCTCGGTCTGTATCCTTGTTTTACAGGCTCTAGTGAAAAGAAGCCCGAGCAGTGGAATGAGCTCCACCATGAAGGAGTCCTCGGCCTTTCAGAGCGAGCTGCGCATGCCAGAGAGCGCCATCCGTCACCAGAGCGCCTCGCCCTCGGACAAAGGAAAAGTCACCATCTGTGACGGCAAAAGCAGCGACGACGACAAGCCTAAGAAGAGCAGTGTGTGTCGAAACATAGAGGGCTGCAGAGAGGACCTGCTCATTCAAGTGGTGCGAGAATTTCAGAATCATTGATGTTTTGACTGAAAGCAGACTGGACATGTCTCACTGTTATCGTTCATTTTTGCAGTCAAGCTCCTCCACAGCAGCCCTGGTGTTGGAGTTGCTCATTTTTCTAATGGATGCCATTCAGACCAACTTCCAGCAGGCATCAGCGGTGGGCAGCAGCAGCCGGGCTCAGCACGCTCTCAACGAGTTACACACTCAAGACAAGACCGTTGAGATGACCGACCAGCTCATGGTATGAGCCAAATACCTAAAGACTAATTCTTAATGCTCCCAATTTAACAAAATTGCTGACTCTAAACATGTTTTTATCTACCAGGTTCCCACACTGGGCTCACAAGAGGGCGCTTTTGAGAATGTCAGAATGAACTACAGTGGTGATCAAGGACAGACCATCCGCCAGCTCATCAGCGCGCATGTGCTGCGTCGGGTGGCCATGTGTGTGCTTTCGTCCCCTCACGGACGCAGACAACACCTCGCTGTCAGCCATGAGAAGGGCAAGGTAATAGAGAAAACCTTAACACGAGTTTGTATCTTTGCTACTTCATGTTTTATTGAGACTACATGGGTTTTTTTTTTTTTTTTTTGTGCAGATCACAGTCCTGCAGTTATCTGCGCTGTTGAAGCAGGCTGACTCCAGTAAGAGGAAACTGACTTTGACTCGTCTAGCCTCCGCTCCGGTTCCCTTTACTGTGCTCAGCCTCACAGGAAACCCCTGTAATGAGGATTATCTAGCAGTGTGTGGACTCAAGGTAGCAAATGCAGACAAAACTATGACAACTTTTATTCCCCAATGATTTTAGTCTCATTTCTCTGTGCCTATCATCCTCAGGATTGTCACGTTCTGACGTTCAGCAGCACAGGCTCTGTGTCAGATCACTTAGTCCTGCATCCGCAACTTGCAACTGGAAACTTCATCATCAAGGCCATCTGGCTTCCTGGATCACAGACTGAATTGGCCATTATAACTGCTGATTTTGTCAAGGTGAATTATTGTACTTGTCATGATACTCCTTTGTTATTGGTTGACATTTGGCAAACAACTTCCAACAAGTTCATTTTTAAAATGTGGAAACAATGGATAATGCACATCATCTTGCATATACTTTGTCAATTTTTGTAGTCTTTTTGAAATAAGCCTCTAATGATAACCAAGGCTGTATTTATTCGTAAAAATACAGTAATATATTGATATTACTGCAGTTTAATATAACTGTTCTAGCTGAAGTGTGCGTGTGTGTATAAATGTATATGTATATATAATCATGTATGTGTATATATATAATTTAATAGAAATATTGATCCCAAACTTCTTGCTGTATTTACATTAAAGAAATTCTCAAATGTGAGATCAATTAGAAAATGTGCCTCAAATGACTTTTCCTTGCAGATTTACGACTTATCTGTGGATGCCCTGAGCCCCATGTACTACTTCCTGCTACCAAGTTCTAAGATCAGAGATGCCACATTCCTGTTCAACGAGGAGGGCAAAAACATCATTGTGATCATGTCCTCCGCTGGCTACATGTACACTCAGGTGATGGATGAGTCCAGCAGTGCCCAGCATGGCCCTTTCTACGTCACAAACGTTCTGGAGATCAACCACGAGGACCTGAAGGTTCTTACGACATTTTCTTTTGCTAAATTGTCAGACTGAAATAAGTTCACCAAATAGATTTCATAATGGATTGAGCATGACAGCAATGCTGAGTTAGTTTTTGTGTTTGCATCACAGGATAGTAATGGCCAGGTGGCTGGAGGCGGAGTCTCTGTATATTACTCCCACGTCCTGCAGATGCTCTTCTTCAGCTACAGTCAGGGCAAGTCATTCGCTGCCACAGTGAGCCGCAGCAGCATGGAAACACAGAGACTCTTCACCATCAATGTCAAAGGGTAGGATTTCTACATAAGGCTATTCTTATGTAACACTCTTTCACTCGTGTGTTTTGTATTTCTCTAATGTTCATTCTCCTGTACAGTTCTAATGGAGGTAGTAGTAAGACCTCTCCAGCACTCTGTCAGTGGTCAGAAGTGATGAACCACCCAGGGTTGCTATGCTGCGTGCAGCAGACCACAGGAATCCCGCTGGTCATCATGGTAAAACCAGACACGTTCCTCATCCAGGAAATCAAAACCCTGCCTGCGAAAGCTAAGGTCAGTTTCTTGATTTTCCTAGAGGAAGTATAAAACATATATTATAAAACTTGTAAAAAACACATTGTTTTCTGTGATTAGTGTGTACTGCTTAATGCAACATTTGTAGTTTAGTTTTTTTTGCCCCAACTCCACTTCTGAGGCTGTGCTAATGTTTTTTCTCACTTCCTGTGGCTAGCATATGCTCACACTAATTAATCACAGAAAACTGCATTTTACTTTTTAAAAATGGATTCATAGCCTTAAAAATATTCTAAAATGTATCATAAGTAAATTAAAATGTTTTTATTTTAATAAATATATATTATTATTATTTAATAATAATAAAATATTTACATTGAGTTTTGTGCATTACCGATGTATTTACAGTTATTGAATGCCAGAAATTGAGATTACAAGCAGATTGAGACTGAATTATCAAATTTTACCAGTCATTCAAGTCCCAATTTACTTCTGATACCAGGGTACCAGAGTCTGGAATGGGTTTCAATAAATCCTACTACTATGCCAAGTCATGGAAACGCATAAAGTCTCTCTCTTCCCCTCAGATTCAGGACATGGTAGCAATCCGTCACACAGCGAGCAACGAGCAGCAGCGCACCACTATGATTCTGCTGTGTGAAGATGGCAGCCTCCGTATATACATGGCTAACGTGGAGAACACGTCCTATTGGCTCCAGCCCTCCCTTCAGCCTAGCAGTGTGATCAGCATCATGAAACCTGTCCGTAAACGCAAGACAGCCACGCAAAGTGAGTCACGCCACGTTCTCTCGAATTCATCACGTGTTGTTTAGTGTTGTTTAGAGATGGTTATGTGCCTTTTTATTTCCCTCGTCAGCCACTCGCACATCCAGCCAAGTCACTTTTCCTGTAGACTTTTTCGAGCACAATCAGCAGCTGACAGAGGTGGAGTTCGGTGGCAATGACCTGCTGCAGGTCTACAACGGCCAACAAATCAAACACCGCCTGAACTCTACAGGGATGTATGTGGCCAACACCAAGGTATAAAAAATGATTCTTTCAACAATATTATTTTGAAATGATCATCAGTGGTTTGATAAGACATTTGAGCTACTTTTCCACTGTAAGTCATTTATGTTGTTTCCTGCCAACAGCCTGGAGGTTTCACGGTGGAAGTAGTGAACAATAACAACTCAATGGTGATGACGGGAATGAGGGTGCAGGTGGGCACTCAGGCCATTGAGCGAGCTCCCTCCTACATTGAAATCTTTGGACGCACCATGCAATTGAACCTGACGCGCTCCCGCTGGTTTGACTTCCCTTTCACTCGTGAGGAAGCCCTTCAGGCAGACAAGAAGCTTTCCATTTTCAGTAAGTTTCTACTTTCATGTACACTACCAGTGAATATTTTGGACACACCTACTTCCTTATTATGATTATTATAAATAGAAATCTAATTAATAATAATTAGTATTATATTTTACTATAAAACTAGCATATGAGTTCTAAAAATTAATTTTAAAAGAAAAAAGTTATGACATGAACATTAAATATCGACAGTTATTTTTCAATTAAATGATATAATACAACCAATTACACTATAAAATACATTACAAATAATATTACGTTTCATGGTTGCAACTAAACCAAACCCTAATCTTAACCCTATTGTAAGTACGTAAATGTAAAAATAATTTAAAATGAAGTACATGCATTTTGTCTATCAAGATAATCTTTACAAGTTAATCCAATTATACATTTTGAAGCCTATATAAAGTTTTTAAAAAACACAAGCAGACACAATAACGTAAAAAAAACTTGATGTCATAGATCAAAACGTGAACATATTTAGAGGCTTTGTTCATCACAGACCTTATTTCAGGCGATTTAGCAAAGACCCATTCAAAAATCCAATAGACTTTAGAGCGAGGAAACCGGGAGTACTAAAATGCTAACTCACTTCCGCGCTTTGGCCTACAGAGTGACGTCGTAACTTCGGCACAAGATGACATTTTTTTTCATTCACACATTATATTGTGAAATTGTTATGTTTCTAATAAAGTCAATATTTGTTTTATTTGTATTACTAATATGTTACAATAATACGTATTTTGACAATTTTCACGTGTTTTTTTTTTTTTTTAGTTGGTGCTTCAGTCGACCCAGCAGGTGTCACCATGCTGGACTCCATTAAGATTTATGGCAAAACCAAAGAGCAGTTCGGTTGGCCAGATGAGCCACCGGAGGATTTTCCTTCAGCTGCAGTCAACAACGTGTGCAGCCCCAACCTCAACCAGGGCAACGGGACCGGAGACAGTGACGTCACCAGCCCCATCGCAACTAGCGGCACTGTACTGGAGAGGTACCCTTGTCACCTTCACTTGTGTGCTCTGATTTCAACCTATTACTTGATTTGATTTCCTGTAAAAAATAATTCATGATGTTTTCTGTCTTTGTCTTCGTTTCCCTTAAACTGCATTTAATCTATATTATCGTCTCAAAAATGTCTGTTTTTGATGTCGATTAACGTAACTAAAACGAAGAGCAGGGGCTATATAGATGAGGGAGTGGGGGGGTGTGCGCGTGACGTGTCCAGTGCATGGCTGCCATCATAATGACGTCGTGCTTGCATGCAATCGTTTCCTGTGTTTGACATACAAATCATTTTTACGTATTTCTTTTCTGTGATCCTCACACATTTTTCTTTTTCTTTGCTCCCTAAAACAATAAAAAAGTTGTGAAACTGAGTCCTTATCAGCCTTGGACCGGTTAGTAACCGCCCTTTCTCTGCTTGTGTGCATGTAGTTTGCTCGTGTGTGTGTGTGTGTGTGTGTGTGTGTGTATGTATGAGAGAGCAGTCAGACTGAGCTTGCTCTGGTGTAGATCATGGAGGACAATAATAGCATTTATAAAGACATTAGTAATCACACAGAAGTTGTTCTTTAACACTCTTAATGTTTGATGATAATGTGTTATGATTTGATAATGACAATGCTTTGAGAATGGTGTAGAATATGGATATGTTAGTATGGACTGCTGTAATTTTATTATAATGCATTGCTTTCCCTATCTAACTGTTGTCTGATTTCTAGGTTGGTGGTCAGCTCACTGGAAGCTTTAGAGAGCTGCTTTGCTGTGGGCTCCCCTGTTGAAAAGGTAAGGATATTCTCTTTGAGATTAGGGGTGGCAAAAGTACTGTTGCTTTGCTGCTAAGTTGGTCCAAAAATGTAAAAGTTATAGGTAGCACCTTGTCTATTGGATTAGTAAATTTGCTTTTCATTAAATCAGAATGGTATACTAGTTTTACACTAGAAAATATTTGTTTTGAATGTATGAAGATGAAATCATGTCAGTTTCCTAATAAAAGACGTTTTATTGTGCATGGTGTGGGTCCATCATGGTGACCACCATGTTGAGATCACATGACTTGCTGAATGCTACTCACATGAGTCATAGGTTGACTGTGCATAGCGCATTTCTACAATTAAGATGGTGTAATTCCAACATGACAATTATTTTGGCCTGCAGAACATATATTATTATTTATGTAAATTACGTTTAAAATAATTGAATGGCATTTCTGTATTTTCATTAGTAACGAATTTGGTTTCAGAAATAATCTAAATTGTTGGTGTTTTATTTCTGTTTTATTGAAATTGTGCATATTATTGCGTTACCCCTACTTAAAGCCAGTATTACAGTATTTATTTCAAGTAAATATTTCCCATTACCTTTAATTAAATATTTTTTTTTGTTTTTATTTGAATTAATTTTTGTATTTGTGCTTCAACTTCAACTTTTTATTTTAATCAGTTGTCAGTTTACCTTATTATTTTAGTTTGTTTTTCATCTGGTTATATTTTATTTTAAATAGTTTAATCTTTTTTTCTGTTTGTTTTGATTGAAATTGACATATTCATGTGACGCTTTTCCATCCCTAAAATCTATAGGAGAAAAATAAAACTGCGGCTCTAGAGTTAGCCACTCTCCTCCTGTCCATCCCCACTCCTGCTGGAGTACTGCAACAGACCAAAGGCCTTCTGGCAAGCCTGCACACCAGCCGCACGGCCTACCACAACCATAAGGTACACATGATCACTGCTGATTGGAAATTGATCCCGTGTTAAACATGAATCACCATGCGTTTTACGCTCAGCTTTATAACTGGTGCTGAATCTGTATTTAGGATCAGTCTCTGCTGAGCAACGCAGTACAGTGTCTGAACAGCTGCAGTAAAGAAGGGAAGGAGCTGGACCCCGATGTGTTCCAGAGGCTGGTGATCACAGCCCGCTCCATCGCCATCATGAGACCCAATAACCTTGTGCACTTCACCGAGTCCAGACTTCCTCAATCAGACACCGGTACGCTCATTAAACCTCTTGTACGTTCATTTTCTAGTCATTTTATGTGCCTCTTAATACAGGCAGTTTTTCTCTTGTCAGATGTAGGTGATGATGGGAAGGATGGCCTGAAATATGATACTGAGAGCTGTAGCTTCATCATGCAACTGGTCACTAACTTCTGGAAACTTCATGCCCTCAAACCCAAGAACGCCTTTTTGGCTCCAGCCTGTTTGCCAGGTACGTGGTCGGATTGATTTGAAAAGTTCATGGATGTATTGTTTAAAAATACTGACATAGTTTTGTTTTTCTCTAAGGTCTAACTCACATTGAAGCCACAGTCAATGCTCTAATTGATATCATTCATGGCTACTGCACCTGTGAGCTGGATTACATAAATGTGGCATCCAAAATCTACATGCAGATGCTGCTCTGCCCTGTATGTATCCCGTTGTCATTCTTCTCAGATATAATCGTTATCTTTTAAGAAAAGTTATTATTGTAATCTAATCTTTTTGGTCTACAGGACACCTCTGTGAGCTTTGCTTGCAAACAAGCGCTTATTAGAGTTTTGAGACCCAGAAACAAGCGCAGACATGTGACCTTGCCTTCTCCCCCACGCTCCAACACGCCCATGGGTATGAGTCGTGCCTTTCAGCTTTCAGCTTAAATCATACACGCAAACCTTAATAAATCAACCTCAAACAATGCATTTCTGTGCTAGGAGATAAAGATGACGATGATGATGACGATGCTGATGAGAAGATGCAGTCCTCCAACATGACGGGTGGGGAAGGTGGCAGGCAGGAGAGTCAAGAGCAAAACGAGGTGGACCACGGAGACTTTGAGATGGTGGTGAGCTTTGCAGCCACTATTAGTCCTTCTATTGGACCTTAAGAGTGTTTATAATTTATCTGGCAATGATTAGATTGGATTTCATTATTTTATGATTTGTGAAATTCACTCTTAAATTGGGACGTGGTTTGATCTGAACTGATTTGATTATTTTGGATTGATTTGTAATTAATTCATATATGTAATACTGTTCAAACATTTAGGGTCTGCAAGATTTTTTTGTTTATGAAAGAATTCTCATAAACTGCATTTATTTGATTGAAAATAAAATAAAACCGTAATATTGTGAAATATTAATATAATTTAATCATAATAAATAAATTAAATTCAGTTTCGAATTTAATTTTAGGCAGTAATGTGATTCTTTAAACCATGCCAGTCATATATTTATCTATGTATTAATATACCAGGTAATGAACAAATAATCATTTGTGAGTCAAGATGCGTTAAAGCATCTCCAAGCAACTTTTCCCAGGTGGATACACACAACCTTTGATGCACAAATATAAACTCAGCTGCTCAATTTACTTCATGTAAACTGAGAACATCAAAAGTCCAGTTCATGCTTTAAACAGCCAGCCCCCAAAAAACCTGCCACTGGTAAAACATATATTACATAGGGCTGTCAAACGATTAATCGCATCCAAAATAAAAGTTTGTGTAATTATTTTGTATATATATAAATACACACACATGCATGTATATTTAAGAAAAAAATATGATTCATATGTAAAATATTTTTTATATATATATATAAAATGAAAATATTTATTAAATATATAAAAGCATGTGTGTGTATTTATATATATATAAAATAATTATACACAGTGCACCTACATATATTATGTAAACACAAACTTTTATTTTGGATGCAATTAATCGTTTGACAGCCCTAATATTACACTGTAATGAAACATTTGCGATGGAGGTAGTTGCTTTAAGTCCTCTGTCCAAACTAATGTATTTAAAGAAAGCGGTTGTTATATAATCCTCTTCTCTTTCTCCGTTTGATCCACAGTCGGAGTCTATGGTGCTGGAGACGGCAGAGAATGTAAGCAATGGGAACCCCTCGTCTCTGGAAGCTCTGCTGGCAGGGGCGGAGGGCTTCCCACCCATGCTGGACATCCCCCCAGATGCTGATGACGAGACCATGGTGGAGCTGGCTATAGCTCTCAGTCTGCAACAAGACCAGCAAGGTCACTGCTTCCACTTTTCTGCCCTCAGAGAGAAACCAGCATGCATTTTTTTAGCTAGTTAGATGACCATCAGGTTTCTAATGTTGAATTTATGCTGTGTCTGCAGGCAGCAGCAGCAGTGCTCTTGGTCTACAGAGTCTGGGTCTGTCCGGTCAGGCCCCCAGCTCCTCATCTTTGGACGCAGGGACACTTTCAGACACCACTGCATCAGGTAACTGCACCCATCTCTCTACAAAACTCTTTCTGGAGTACTTATTGTATGCTCACCCACCATTCCTTCTGTCATCCCTTCATGTCATTGTCCAATAATTTTCAAATATATGGCTGTTTTTCTATGTATATGTTCGTGTGCACCTTTAGAACCCCCCCTTAGCAAAGCCTGCTGTTTTTTTCCTGTAACAGCTCTGGTTATGCTTTCAGCCCCAGCCTCGGATGATGAGGGGAGCACAGCGGCCACAGACGGCTCCACGCTGCGCACCTCTCCCGCCGAGCACGGGGGCAGCGTGGGCTCTGAGAGCGGAGGCAGTGCCGTCGACTCGGTTGCCGGTGAACACAATGGTAAGACTTGATTTTTACTGTTTGTTTGATTTTTTATTTTTTTTTATTTTTTAAACATAAATTGTTTTAAAGTGGCCCGTTTTGGGGAGTTTCATCCACTCAGGACAATTTGTGTGTTTCAGTGTCTGGCCGCAGCAGTGCTTACGGGGACACGACTGTTGAAGGACACCCTGCTGGACCTGGCAGTGTGAGCTCCAGCACTGGAGCCATCAGCACTACTACGGCCCAGCATGAAGGAGACGGATCAGAAGGAGAAGGAGAGACAGAGGGCGACATTCACACAAGCAACAGGTCTGTCTACATGATGGAGCACTTATCTCCTTTTATAAACTGGAATAAAATAAGTTTCTGTATAATAACTGTCTATTTGCCTGTCTCGCTCCTCTGACCAGGTTGCACATGGTGCGTTTGATGCTCTTGGAGCGTCTCCTGCAGCACCTGTCCCAGCTCCACACTGTTGGTGGAGTTCAGGCCATTCCCTACATGCAGGTCATCCTCATGCTGACCACAGATCTAGATGGAGAGGACGAGAAAGACAAGGGAGCACTGGACGACCTTCTGGCCCAGCTCATCGCCGAGCTCGGCATGCACAAGAAGGTGAGACTGCATTGCAAGTACTTCACTTAAATGCATTGTTCAAGTTTGGAATACATAACCCCCAGTTTCACAGACAAAGCTTAAGTCAGAGACTAAAATGCATGTTGAGCTGTTTTAACTGAAAGGATTTTGCACTAACATATCCTATGTCTCAAGATGGACACCAGTAGTGTTTTTTCCCTTAGGCACATCTATAAAAGCTCCTTAAATGTCCCAATTGAACTGAGGTCTAATACTGGCTTAATCTAAGATTTGTCTGTTAAATCAGGCCATAGAAATATACACATAGACATACATGCATACAGGAGACATAGATAGATAGATAGATAGATAGATGGAATATATAGATATACAGAATATAGATTGTGTCATTTTTGGTTTCCAGGATGTTTCAAAGAAGAATGAGCGCTGCTCCATAAACGAGGTGCACCTGGTCATCATGAGGCTCCTCAGTGTCTTCATGTCCCGCACCAAGTCTGGCTCAAAATCCTCCTCTGAGGTAACTGTTAAATTCGCTATGGTAATATCGTGCTCACAAAGCTTTGTTCTTAAGCTTAAAATGTTTATTTTAAACCACCAAGTCTGAGAATAAAAGAGAGCTGGGTATCAAGTTCGATACTTTTTAGGCACTGACCGAATTGACTCGATACCATCGAGTATCAAAAAAATGTCAATTTCGATACCTGAAATGCCTTCGTGCACCTACCTGTTTAGCTTTCTTGTTTGTTTTTTGGCCTCCTCTTCACATTAATGTTACAGCCACTGCTATAACATTAGCTGTCCATAAAATTAGTATCGAAAAAGTATCGTTCAGGAACCGGTATCAAAGACATGGTATTGCTATTAATATCGAAAATTCTTGAACGATACCCCAGCCCTAGAATTAAACTTCATTACAAACTACTTGACCATACACAACTGTTCAAAAGTTTCAGATCAGTAAGATTTGTTAATTCTTTTGAAATAAGTATCTTGTATTCATGTATTTTTTTGCATTCTATAGAAACTTGTTTTAACCACTGAATAAAAAAATTAAAAAGGTAATTGCAACTAATCTAGCAATTGTGACTTTTTTTCTCAGAATTGCAAGAGACAAACTCTTAATTGTGAGTTATAAATTTACTATTGTGTGAGTTTATATGTTGCAATTTGGAGTTTATAACTCAGAATTAAGATAAAAAGTCGCAATGATTATTTAGGAGAAAAATTATTCAGTGGTGAAGTGGCGAAGCTGAATTTTTATACATCATTACTCCAGTTTTCATTGTCACATGATCCTTCAGAATCATTCTACTTTGATTTTACGCTCAAGATTTCTGATTCATCAATTGTGCTTCATGTTTTTCATGATTTTTTGATGAAAAGAAAGTTCTAAAGAATTTTAATTTAATTATAATTAACATAGAATTTAGAATAGATTTTTTTTACATGTGTAAAAGTCATTACTGTCACTTTTGTTTAATTTAAGTTATCCTTACTAAATAAAAGTGTTAAACGTATTATTAATAAAAGCTCAAACGTATTATTAATTATTTCCCTCTTTGGTCTCTGTTTGGATTTTGTACATTTATGTTTTTTAAGATTTAAATTAAATTAAATTTTTTAAATAAGAAATGCATTTTAACTTTAAATTCTTATTTACTTTCTTATACATGTTTGGGAAATTTAATTTTAAAGTATACTTTTATGAAATGTAATAAAGTTTTAAATCTGCTAATATTTACATTTAATAAAATGTTAAGTATTTAAAATGTAGCTGATGACATAATTGTTGAACATTTTAATTTGATTGGCAGCCACACTATTAAATTGATTACATCTGTTTGTATACTGAGTTCTGATCCTTCCTTGCATCTATTTAACCAGCTATAGTTTCCACAAAGCAGCACATGTCCGAACGGCCCCTTATGTTGTCTGTATGTGCATTTATTATTTTTCCAATAATGATCCAGAGTGTTGTTTCAGCCAATAGAAAAGTCTCTCTACCAGAGTAAAGTGGCTCTCATAATTTATGCAAAAAAGCCTAAAAGCACATCTCAAATGGAACAATATATTTTGCTTTGGGAAGTTTAAATCTAGTTTCTTATATTATTGTTTACATGCTACAAATAATTCAGTTTCATCTGTTTTCCCGCCAGTCGTCTTCTCTTATCTCCAACGCAACCGCTACCGCTCTGCTTAGCATGGGAGCGATAGACTACTGCCTGCATGTGCTCAAATCCCTGCTGGAGTTCTGGAAGACCCAGCAGGGTGAGGAAGAGCCAACGGCCACCAGTCAGCTCCTTAAACCCCACACTTCTTCCTCACCCCCAGACATGAGCCCCTTCTTCCTGCGCCAATATGTCAAGGTACAGACCAGTTCTTAAAGAGATTGCTCTTACCCAAACGTTAATATTGTATTATCGGATCTTTAAATTGTGGGTGTTTTTTCAGGGCCATGCTGCTGATGTGTTTGAAGCATACTCCCAGCTCCTCACCGAGATGGTCCTCCGACTGCCTTACCAGATCAAGAAAATCGCAGACGCCAACCCGCGCATCCCACCGCCTATCTTTGATCACTCCTGGTTCTATTTCCTGTCAGAGGTAACGCACATAATTTGTTTTTGGCCTGTGCTAAAGATTTATCAATGAATAATTGGCTTTTTACAATACTGATTGCTTCAAAGCAACTTTACAGTGATAACAGGAAAATAGTGCAACAAAGTTTGTTTCTGCTGTACAGTAGATCTAGAAGAAAAAAAAAGTTAATTTAGTTCATTTATATATATATATATATATATATATATATATATTCACTCTGCCACTCTGGAGAAAGCAGTGGTGTCATCGTCTAGCTCAGTTCAGTTCTTATATAATGTTGTCTGCAGATCAATAATATTTTTGAATATTAAATCTCCCCTGGCCTCTTTCGATTATCTTCCAGTATCTGATGATCCAGCAGACGCCGTTCGTGAGGCGACAGGTGAGGAAGCTTCTGCTGTTCATCTGCGGATCCAAAGAGAAGTACCGCCAACTTCGAGACCTCCACACGCTTGACTCTCACGTGCGTGGCATCAAGAAGCTTCTGGAGGAGCAGGGCATCTTCCTGAGGGGAGGAATCGTCACAGCGACATCTGGCTCCGCTCTACAATATGACACTCTCATTAGTCTGGTAAGTAGCAGGTTTTTTTCCTACGATTTTTATTCTTCTTTTAGTTTAGATTTGTGTGAACTAATTTTTCCTTTTACACAGATGGAACACCTTAAAGCATGTGCTGAAATAGCCACTCAGAGAACAATCAACTGGCAGAAGTTCTGCATGAAGGATGACTGTAAGTGTACAGTGTTTTTTCATCCAAAGCGTCTTGCATTACATTCAGGGTGCAAATTTGATCAGTTCTTACTTTCCCTGGGAACTGAACCCATGACTCTACAACTAAGCGAACTAAGCCTTCCTGTAACTCAAACAGTAAAGTCACATACTAATCGAATTCTCTCTGTCTTTGTGTAGCGGTGTTGTACTTCCTGCTGCAAGTGAGTTTTCTAGTAGATGAGGGTGTTTCTCCAGTCCTGCTGCAGCTGCTCTCTTGCGCCTTATGTGGCAGTAAAGTCCTGGCAGCCTCGACTGGATCATCAGGTGGAGGTTCAGGGACATCTCAGCCCTCTCAGAGCAAATCCTCCAGCAAGAAGAGCAAGAAAGAGGACAAGGAAAAGGACAAAGAAGGTTCGATGTGGTTTTTTTTTTTTTAATGATTTTTGATCATTGAACCACTTTAATTTAGGATTAATAATCAGAAAAATGATTCCATGACACTTTTCTCAATGTTCCTGTTGTTTCCTGCAGGAGATGGAGCTGGCAGTCAGGAAGATCAATTGTGTACTGCTCTCGTTAGTCAGCTCAACAAATTCGCAGATAAGGAGACTCTCATTCAGTTCCTGCGTTGCTTCCTGCTCGAGTCCAACTCTTCATCTGTGCGCTGGCAAGCTCACTGCCTCGCACTTCATATCTACAGGTTCTTAGAAGCAAGATCCTTCTCTAAATGCACTCCCTTTGAGCTTAAACCATCATGTTAAACTGAACATTTATCTTTCAGGAACTCAAACAAATCCCAGCAGGAGTTGCTGCTCGACCTAATGTGGGCCATTTGGCCAGAACTACCTGCTTATGGACGTAAAGCTGCTCAGTTTGTGGACCTGCTCGGATATTTCTCTCTCAAAACACCTCAGACAGAAAAGAAGGTAGCCATACTCGAATATGAGATTGTTTAGTAAGATGACTGGGTAGAATTTGACTATACTTTTTGAACAGTAGTGTAATTTGTATTAGGTTTAAAATGTTGGTGTGACTGTGTTGCTTTGCACCTAATGTTTTGCTTCTGTGTTTTCCAGCTGAAGGAATACTCTCAAAAAGCTGTAGAAATTTTGAGAGCACAAAACCACATCCTGACCAATCATCCCAATTCAAACATATACAAGTAAGTGTTCCCAGCATGCTCTCATTGGAAGATATTTTAGGTCACGGATGTGAGGACTTCTCCGAATTTTTCATCTCATAACACTTATCTTCTTAGCACCCTGTCTGGACTGGTGGAATTTGATGGATTTTACCTGGAGAGTGATCCCTGCTTGGTGTGCAACAATCCTGAAGTGCCCTTCTCTGTGAGTGACGGTCATGACATGTCACATTTAAATGCTTGTTTTAGGTGATATGGGTCTGAATGTTGGCCTACTTTATTCCCTTTGCTATTAGAACATCAAACTCTCATCTATCAAAGTGGACACCCGTTACACTACCACTCAGCAAGTGGTGAAGCTGATAGGCAGCCACACTATCAGCAAAGTCACCGTGAAGATTGGCGATCTCAAGAGAACCAAGATGGTTCGCACGATCAACTTGTACTACAACAACAGGACGGTACAGGCCATCGTTGAATTGAAGAACAAGTGAGCATGCTAATCAGACTCTTAAGTTAAAAAATGACCATTTTGCTGAGAGTATTTATAGATGGTTGATGATACATTAAATGATTTGATATGTGTGTACACAGACCTGCTCGCTGGCACAAAGCTAAGAAGGTGCAGTTGACTCCAGGCCAAACTGAAGTGAAGATCGACCTCCCTCTCCCCATCGTGGCCTCTAACCTCATGATCGAATTCTCTGATTTTTATGAGAACTACCAGGCGTCTACAGAGACCCTGCAGTGTCCTCGCTGCAGCGCCTCTGTCCCTGCCAACCCTGGGGTTTGCGGCAACTGCGGAGAGAATGTGTATCAGTGTCACAAGTGCAGGTATGGAGGGTGTTGAGATGTGTTTTAAAATTTTATATTGTATAAAAATTGCACTGAAATTGTCTGTTTTGAATTTTCCAGGTCCATTAATTACGACGAAAAGGACCCGTTCCTGTGCAATGCCTGTGGTTTCTGTAAATATGCACGCTTTGACTTCATGCTGTATGCAAAACCTTGCTGTGCTGTGGATCCTATAGAAAATGAAGAAGATAGGAAAAAGGTATGGCGAGCAGAAATATTTAATACTGAAATATCCATTTATATAGATTTTGTAATGTAAATCAGAAATGTGTACAAGGATAGAAAACGAGACCTACAAACAGACTGGCTTCAGTTAGGGATAGTCTAAATGAAATTCTGATTTATTGTGTCCAGGCCGTGACCAACATCAACACTCTACTTGACAAGGCCGACCGGGTTTACCACCAGCTCATGGGTCACCGGCCGCAGCTGGAAAGTCTTCTGTCCAAAGTGAACGAGGCTGCACCCGAGAAACCACAGGTCAGTCTGTCAGCATTGAACAGTTTCAGACAGATCAATAACTTTTCTCTTTTGAATTACCCAAGAGTTGTTGTGTGTGACATTTCAAGTTTTAATGATTTTTTTCAGGATGATACAGGAGCAGGTGCTGGTTTGGGCACGTCCACTGCCTGTGTTAACCGGTACATTCAGCAGCTGGCACAGGAATACAGCGGAGACTGCAAGACTTCATTCGATGAGCTCTCCAAAATCATCCAGGTTGGTGATCAATAGAGCTGTAACTGGTTTCCCAAAAGCATCGTTTGCCAACTTTGGTCGCGAGTAACAATGGAACTTGCAAAGTTGGCTTCGGGAAACATACCTCAGAATGGTAGTCAAGAACGATACCAGAAAAAAATGTACGATACAAATACCAATGTTCATTCCACAGCAATTTTCAGTAGCAGCTAGTAGTTAAATAAGTGTATGTAAATATTAAATTAGCTAATTCATGTTATATTATTATCTTAATAGTCCTAATATAATAATTTAATTATGTGGCTGGTGTTGATGATGATATATTAAATAAGTAGTATTGTTAAATTTACTATAAAAATGGATGTTGTAGAGTCTCTGTTTTTATTACTTATTCAGAAAGTGCTTGCGTCGCGCAAGGAGCTGCTGGAGTATGACCTGCAGCAGCGGGAAGCAGCTACCAAATCATCCCGCACCTCCACCCAGCCCACCTTCACAGCCAGCCAGTACCGAGCCCTGTCTGTGCTGGGCTGTGGACACACATCCTCCACCAAGTGCTACGGCTGTGCGTCCGCTGTTACGGGCCACTGCATCACTCTTCTGCGTGCACTGGCTACCAACACTGCCATCAGGCAGATCCTGGTACTGCAGGGCCTCATCCGAGAGCTTTTTGAGTACAATCTGCGCCGCGGCACCGGAGCCATGAGGGAGGAGGTCCGTCAGCTCGTCTGTTTGCTCACCAGGTACACACACACAAATCTCTGAAGAGAATAACTAATGGTGTTTACAAGTTGCTCACAACATTTATGTCAATGTGTTTGTAGAGATCACCCAGAGGCCACACAACAGATGAATGACCTCATTATTGCCAAGGTGTCGGCTGCCCTTAAAGGACACTGGGCCAACCCTGATCTGGTATTTATTACATAGTACATTTTAAAGATCATGTCTAGCTATTGTGAACAGGTCTTTAGTACTTGACTCTAGTTCTTACAGTTGTCATCTCTCATTCAGGTCAGTAGTTTGCAGTATGAAATGCTGCTTCTTACAGACTCCATTGCTAAGGAGGGAGGATGCTGGGAGCTCAGACTTCGCTGTGGTGAGTCCTGTGGTGGATTTCCAGAGACACATTTCTGAACCTGTATATATCCTCAAGCTGTAGTTGTTCGACAGAAATATCATCTCATAGTTTTCAGCTTATCTGTGTTACCCTGGATTTTTTTTTTATCTCTCATGCCTCTCTGTCCATTTTCAGCCCTGAGTCTGTTCTTGATGGCGGTGAATATAAAGACCCCTGTGGTGGTGGAAAACATTACACTGATGTGCCTGAGGATCCTGCAAAAACTCATCAAACCTCCTGCCCCCACCAGCAAGAAAAACAAGGTACGACAGACTCATCGTACTGATGATGTGTTGGTCAATACATTCTGATGCACTAACTTGACTTGTGCTCTTTAAAAGGATACTGCCGTCGAATCACTGACTACAGTCAAGCCGTATAACAACGAGATCCATGCACAGGCCCAGCTCTGGCTCAAAAAAGACCCAAAAGCATCTTATGAAGCCTGGAAAAAGTGCCTTCCTGCTAGATGTAAATATTTTGCATCATCAATGCTGTGGGCTATTTGCATAAAATCCTTTACTTGATTCTGCACTCTCGTCTTCTCAGGTCAGGAAACCGTCTCTAAACCCTCGAATAAGGCTGAGATCAGGAGGCAGTACCTGATGGAGAAGTACGTGTGGAAGTGGAAGCAGTTCATGAGATCTAGATCAGAAGGCTTGTTCCCTCGCCTGCTCAAACTGGGCCATAACAACTGGCTGAGACAAGTAAATTCTTCCTCTAAAAATTCTAGAGTGTCTTGATTCTATTCTCCATTTATGTGCTCTAATGAAACCTGACCCCTCTTGTAGGTGCTCTTCACCCCAGCCACCCAGGCAGCGAGACAGGCGGCTTGCACCATCGTCGAAGCTCTAACAACAATCCCCAGCCGCAAGCAGCAGGTTCTGGATCTTCTAACAAGGTACAAATCACACGGATGGATAAAATAATCCCGTTTGGACCAATATTTTCACAATAGACTCAGGAGACATTTTTGTTGTTTGTTCTTTAGTTATCTGGATGAGCTAAGCATCGCTGGAGAGTGTGCTGCAGAATACCTGGCTTTGTACCAGAAGCTCATCAAACCTGCTCACTGGAAGGTTTACCTGGCTGCCCGTGGTGTCCTGCCATACATTGGCAACCTTATCACCAAGGTATCATCAGAAACTGAATACTACACGGTTATATAGTGAGGATGTGTGATTTCCATTAACCTGAACTTGTTCTTCAGGAAATTGCTCATCTTCTCGCCCTTGAAGAGGCCACACTGAGCACAGACTTACAGCAGGGATATGCCCTCAAGAGCTTAACGGGTGAATTTCTCTCCTATTTGATCAGGATCAATAAAGTTAAACTCATAAATCTAAATCTTCTTGAGAGCTTGTGGCTTTTTTTTAACAGTTTCTGTCTTCATACAGGCCTGCTGTCCTCGTTTGTGGAAGTGGAGTCCATTAAGCGTCACTTTAAGAGTCGGTTGGTTGGCACAGTCCTGAACGGCTACTTGTGCTTGAGGAAGCTGGTGGTCCAGAGAACTAAACTGATTGATGAGACCCAGGACATGCTGCTGGAGATGTTGGAAGATATGACTACAGGTTCCAGCCTTCACCTTCAAGTCTAATCTGATGTTATTGCATTATTAGAGACAAAATTGGCTCAATGCTTCTGCTTTTGTAGGAACTGAGTCGGAGACCAAAGCATTCATGGCTGTGTGCATCGAAACTGCAAAGCGGTACGATCTGGATGATTATCGCACCCCTGTCTTCATCTTCGAGCGGTTGTGTAGCATCATTTATCCGGTGAGTAGACTTCAGCTCGTTGACATTCGGCTATAGCTTTGGGAAAAATGATCTTGGCAAACCTCAAGCTAATTTCTCTCAATCGTGTCTATGAAGGAGGAGAATGAGGTGACCGAGTTCTTTGCTACGCTGGAGAAGGACCCACAGCAGGAGGACTTCCTGCAGGGCCGAATGCCAGGAAACCCATACAGCAGTAATGAACCAGGCATTGGCCCTCTTATGAGGGATATCAAGAACAAAATCTGCCAGGATTGCGATCTTGTTGCACTACTGGAAGACGACAGTGGCATGGAGGTACGTAATCTGCAACAGTCCAGTGTCCTGGGGCTTTATTTCAAATCATGTGCTTAGCCTTATTTTCCATTATTTGTATTTTAAATCATTCTAAATAATAAATTAGTTTATTAAGATTTCAGGGTCAATTACATTGACGGTAGTTTCTTTTTGTAAGAATAGTTTTATTCAAGGATGCATTAAATTGATCAAAAGTGATAGACATAACATTGCAAAGATTTCTATTTCAAATACATGTTGTTCATTTGAACTGTCTATTCATCAAAGAATTCTAAAAATGTAATAATGAGGTAAAATAATGTGTTAAAATATATATGGGTTATTATTACATTTCATAAATATATGAAAATGTGGTGTGGCCAACTAAGAGGTGCACAAACACAATTTTACAATTTTTTAAGTCTTGAACCCTTTTATTTGAACATTTATCTGCATTCATTTTTAAACATGACTTTTATTTGCAGCTCCTTGTCAATAACAAGATCATTAGTCTGGATCTGTCTGTTGCTGAGGTCTATAAAAAGGTCTGGTGCCCCACCAATGAGGTGAGCTAAAGAGACTTTAAAAGATCATTTATTTATTTTTTACTTATTGCTCATGATTTCAAAATTATTTGTACTTAACGGCCACAATTTAAAAATGGTTGCTTTCAATAAAGGGTGAGCCAATGAGGATCATCTACAGAATGAGGGGGCTTCTCGGAGATGCGACAGAGGAGTTCATTGAGTCTTTGGACTCAACTACAGGTAAGTGTCATGTTGTAGGACTTAAGGTCTTTTTTCCCTCTAGTTTATCTCATGTTTCTTATTTGTGATTGGTGCTTTGTGTCTTTGCAGACGAAGAGGAGGATGATGAGGAGGTATATAAGATGGCTGGAGTCATGGCACAGTGTGGAGGTCTAGAGTGCATGTTGAACAGGCTCTCTGGAATCAAAGATTTCAAACAGGGCCGGCACCTTCTTACCGTGAGTATGAAGTTCACCTCATCAATTTCTACACATTCCTTTGAAACATCAGAGACAATTCTAATGATTGTGTTTTACTTTAAAGGTTCTTCTCAAGTTATTTAGTTACTGTGTGAAAGTGAAAATCAACAGACAGCAACTGGTGAAACCAGAGATGAACACACTGAATGTTATGTTGGGCACGCTGAATCTGGTAAGTAACGTACCAAAAGAATCCAGCACTAGTGCTTATGAGATCAAATGTAATGTTTAAGAGGATATTTGTAATTGGATGTTGTGTTTCAGGCATTGGTGGCAGAGCAGGAGAGCAAGGACAGTGGAGGAGCATCCATAGCAGAGCAGGTTCTTAGTATTATGGAGATCATCCTGGATGAGGCAAATGCTGAGACTGTGTCTGAAGACAAGGTTAGTTAGACATTTTGATTTATGCAATGAATACTCTATGCAAATAAATAGAAGTGAGCCAGTTGTGATTAGATCTCTCCTCCATTGTGTTTCTCCTCCAGGGTAACCTGCTGCTGACGGGTGATAAGGACCAGCTGGTGATGCTTCTGGACCAGATCAACACATTGTTTGTCCGTTCAAATCCCAGTGTCCTACAGGGGCTGCTCCGCATCATCCCTTACCTGTCCTTTGGTGAACTAGAGAAGATGCACATCCTGGTCGAGCGCTTTAAACCCTGCTGCACCTTCGATAAGTATGGAGTTTGTCCATCTCTATAACCTAGAACTGACTTCTCCTTGAAACAGTGGAGAATGTTTAATGATTTTAACACCACTTGTTTTCGTTTTCAGGTATGATGAGGAGCACAGTGCAGATGACAAGGTCTTCCTGGACTGCTTCTGTAAAATAGCTGCAGGAATCAAGAACAATAGTAACGGTCATCAACTGAAAGACCTCATCTTGCAGAAGGGCATCACCCAGAGTGCTCTGGACTATATGAAGAAACATATCCCCTGTGCTAAGAAGTATGAAATATCTAAATACATATGGTGCATGCTGTTGATTTATAATGTTCATTTGGTGCGATTAATTATGGAAAAAATGACGTTAAAATTATTAACATATTTAACGCACCCAGACCGGTACAACATTGTAAATAAAAAATGCTAAATTTCCCCAATACAAATATTTAAATAAATACAATTATTATAAAATACGTTATTTATATTTGAAGAGTTCAGATGCAAAAGCCTCTAAATGCCATTTGAAATTTTCTTCTTTAATGATGATTTTTATCAAACTTGTATATTTAAGTTCAGTAATTTCACTTAAATAACAATTAATAGGTAATTATCATTGCCATTTAAGTGAAATTACTAAACTTAAATATACAAGTTTGATAAAAAATCATCATTAAAGAAGAAAATTTCAAATGGCATTTAGAGGCTTTTGCATCTGAACTCTTCATTTATAAATTTTAATCACTATTTTTTAACTATTAAAAATGTAAAACAATCAAATATCTAATAAATATCTATCTACCCATTTATAAAAACATTACTGTTTACAGAGTGATTACCCTGACTATATATTTTGTTTTGTAGCCTGGATGCAGACGTTTGGAAGAAATTCCTTGCTCGACCAGCCCTCCCGTTCATCCTTAGACTGCTGCGTGGTCTGGCCACCCAACACCCCCCTACACAGGTAATACTTAAACCACTAGTTTGAGATAATTATTTCATACGCACGCAACAAAAATGAATTAAACCATCTCTTCATGTTATAGATGCTAATCGGAACAGATTCAATAACCAATTTGCACAAGCTGGAGCAGGTGTCCAGTGACGAAGGTATCGGCACTTTAGCAGAGAATCTTCTGGAGGCTCTAAGGGAGCACGCCGAGGTTAATCTTAAGATAGACGCTGCACGAAGGGAGACTCGAGCAGAGAAGAAACGCATGGCCATGGCGATGAGGCAGAAAGCTCTCGGCACGCTGGGAATGACAGTGAGTTGCCCATATAGATAGAAGCTTAATGTTTAAACCAGAAAAAATTTAATTGAAATATTTCCATGTTTTGCTTTTGCTGCAGACCAATGAGAAGGGCCAAGTGGTGACTAAGACATCCCTGCTTAAACAGATGGAGGAGCTCATAGAAGAACCTGGGTTGACTTGCTGTATTTGTAGAGAGGGCTACAAGTTCCAGGTCTGTTTCTCTACCAATTCCATTCCATTTTACTGTAGGTTGTTGTGTAAATGTTCAGCCTCTTCATATTTTGTACTCCACAGCCTACCAAAGTTCTGGGCATCTACACATTTACGAAGCGTGTGGCCCTTGAGGAGTTTGAGAACAAACCCCGCAAGCAGCAGGGTTATAGCACTGTCTCACACTTTAACATAGTCCACTATGACTGTCACCTTGCTGCTGTCAGGTGTGTGAAATTGCTGTGAATACAATGGATTTGATCAAGGAAGGTTTAGTCGTCTTGCTTGGTTTATCATTTTCTCTCTGTATGTCTGAATCAGGCTTGCCAGAGGGCGTGAGGAATGGGAAAGTGCGGCACTACAGAATGCCAACACAAAGTGCAATGGGCTCCTACCAGTATGGGGGCCACACGTACCCGAATCTGCCTTTGCCACCTGCCTGGCAAGGTATGTCATTCTTGCATCCAGTTTAAATCCAGAGTACTAAGATGTATATCTACAAGAATATACCCTTATTTTGTACTGTTGCAGGCACAACACATATCTGCAAGAGTGCACAGGGCAAAGGGAACCCACATACCAGCTCAACATTCATGACACCAAGCTGCTGTTCCTGCGCTTTGCAATGGAGCAATCCTTTAGCGTGGACACAGGAGGAGGAGGCCGCGAGAGCAACATCCACCTCATCCCTTACATCATTCACACAGTTCTTTACGTCCTCAACACGTAAGTTTCTCAAAGATGAGAAAAGCATTTCGACATGTTACAGTTTTTAAGCTTCTTTCTTCTAACTTCCTCCATAGAACAAGGGCCACATCACGAGAGGAAAAGAATCTACAGAGCTTCTTAGAACAGCCTGGTGAGAAGTGGATTGAGACTTCGTATGAGGTGGACGGGCCGCACTACTTCACTATATTGGCCATGCACATCCTGCCACCTGAGCGCTGGAGGAGTACACGAGTGGACTTCCTGCGCAGGCTGCTGGTCACCTCTCATGCCCGCAAAGTCTCACCAGGGGGTGCTAACAAGTAAGGGAATGAAGCATGACTCTGCACGTGTCAAAGCTTGAACATTTAAGAGCTATATGCAGTGCTTTACATGCTTAGGTGTGTATTTTGGGATTTGGCAAGTGTTTTGTGCTCACTCAAAGTGCTTATGTTGGCTTAAAGCTGGACTATAGTATGCCTAGATGATTGATGCAGGTTATATCAGGCATGGCTTGGTCTGGGTGTGTCAGAATGTTTCAGGCCTCTTGTGTATTTTTTTTATTTAACCAGATAATCTCATTGAGATTTAAAATCTCTTTTCAATTGAGACCTGGCCAAAATGGCAGCATATTAACAGTGCACAGTCACAAATACGAACATTTAAACAAGATCCTCAAGATACATAAACAACATCAGACTACTTAAAAGTACGATTTATACCTTCCATAGGTTTAAATGATTTAGTTATTTTAAAAACAGACTACAATTTATGACATCTATTTCCAAAACTTTCAATGCATTATTGTATGTATTATTGTTTGTACATTTTTGCACTTATATCTGAACATTATTATATATTATATTATCAAAAAATAATATATTATTAAAAAAAAAACATGTATTATAATTATTATATTATAATATGTCAATTATATATAATACAATATAAAACAATATCAATAACTGTAGCAGCCCTTCAACTTGGAATAAACAGGCACGGGAGCGTTTCCATACGGGTGTACTTTAATTCAGACCAATGTGCATCGCACAAACACCGTGGAAACTTAGAAGGAAAATAACAACGGCAGTTTAGCCAGATACAAAATAATCCTTAGACAAATGCACTTTAGAAAGCTAGCATCACATTGATAACAGCATAGCAGGTAACAGCCATCGTGAAATGAATCTCATAACCATTTACATGAACGTATGAAATGAATTTATATGAAATACAATGAACCACATACCTCGCTCCGGGTGTTAAAGAGTGGTGATCCAGGGAAGGCTGCCGCCATTAACTTAACTTGGATGTTGGAGAGCTAGCTAGCAGCTTAATAAATTATTCTCAAATTATTACTGCCAAAACAAATCAAGCACAGAGTGGAACAACACTTCAAAGGAAAAAAACACTTTAGTTCAAAGTTCATAGTTTAGTCTCTGACTAAACATGCATCGTCTTGTAACTTGCCACCTTGTGTTTTTTATTTTACGAGAGTGAGCGTGGAGAGATTAGTCCCCCATGCTGCAGATAGCAAGAGGTCAAAATAAAAGTATAAAAACAGGATAATCATAATAAAACACTGCTAGTGACATGGACATCTTTTCCCAAATATTCACGTAGGTCTCACCCATTTTTGCAGGGGATTATAAACTTATCTTCCTTTTGTTTGCTTTAAAGTATGGTAGGCCTATTATATTTGCATTCTTTACTGTGTTACAGTAGAAAAATGCTGCAGGAAAGATGGCCTATATTTTTAATTGCATGTCAAATTCTTTTTAACACAGTTTGTGCTTTTCTTTATTATACTCGGTAAGTTAAAGAGATGGTCTCTTTCCTGGTCATGTCCCACATCCCTGATCCCTCTCAAAGCGCAGATCGGTTCACTATATCACGCGTCTTTGTATGGAAATATAAAACTAAGGTTTTTGAATATTTAACTTTGTAAGTTAATATCATTTACTGAAATATATATTTCAATGCTTTAAAGGGTTCAGTGTGATGTTTCATTGACGGAAGTGCTCAAATAAATATGCATGTCTGTTTTAATGGCTATTACTGATTTGATAGTCAGAATCACTGTCTAATGTGATTTAATTGCATTTTAATTGATACATGATTGCATTTTTTTATCATTTCAGGCTCACTGACAAAGCAGTGAAAGAGTATGCTGTTTACCGCTCACCGCTTCTCTTCTGGGGTCTGGTGGATCTTATCTATGATATGTTTAGGGTATGAGAAAGAGAATATTTTTCCCCTCTGTCTGACTCCTGTAAGCTTGATGTCTAATTAGTGCGTACTTCCATGAAATCTAATGTTATCTGCTATGTTCCTACAACAGAAAGTGCCCACCAGCAACACAGAAGGAGGCTGGTCCTTCTCGCTCGCAGAGTACATAAGGCACAATGACATGCCTATCTATGAGGCTTCAGAAAGGGTGTTGAGGTCTTTCCAGGATGAACTCATGCCTGCTGAATCCTTCTCAGAGTTCCTGGATGTCGTAGGTCAGACATTTTTAACAAACACAAAGCTCTCTCACTGTCAAGCTGTAAAATAATGTGGCTGTACAGACAGAATATTAATCACTTGTACTGACTCTCTCTCTCTGTCCCAGGACTTCTGTCAGAAATCCCAGACCCTGACGCCTTCCTGCTGGACCTGTTGAACTCTGTGCCCTGATGGCACACATTTATGCACCTCACTTTATGGACTCGTGACCGCTCTGTCCAGTGCAGGTGTTCCTTAAACATGGAGTCTGTCCGCTACCCGGACCCAGCTATTCGCAACTCCAAAGGGACACCTTTCAATCGGGGCCCAGGCTCCTAAAACTTCCATCAGCTCTCATACACCCTCATTCACCTCCCCTTCTGCTCTTGATCTCTGCGTGGGTTCATTCAGTTATAACTCTCTCCTAAACAAGAAAGTGACGAGTTAATGCGCATTTATTCTACAATGGTTTTGTAACACCTAATACACATAAACACACCATTCTGTTTTAATCTGAAATGTTGCAGGTAATCCAGTTGGAAATTATTTCACAAACAACCTTGATGGCATTTGTTTTTCCCTTTGTGATTTTGTTTTATTTTTATTTGAGTTCTAAATTGGCTAAGAGTTACAGATTCACTCTAACTAATCTCTCATTGTCTTGTTCTGTCTTTTTTTTTTTTGCGGTGGTGTTCTATGAATTGTTTGCAAAAAGGCAAGAGTTTGTAAGAAAGGCAAAGCCTGACTGGTTCTGTGATACGATGCAAATGTGTGACGATTGTTTTCCATGTGTAAATGTTTTAAGAGTGAGATGAAAGCTTGTTTAATGTGTTATTCCCGTGAAATGGGAATTACTTTCTGATTTGTAAAAGGTTTACCTGCATCAACAATGAGACGCAAAGATGAAGAGAATAAAAAAGGGCCTGCATATTTATTTTGGGAGCCTTTTTCCACTTTGTTTTTCTGGTTGTGTTATTGTGTTTTGATCAAAATCACAATACTAAATTCATTTTTTGTTTTGTCTTCCATGTGACGGTAATTCACTCGATAATATTCTGCAAATTAAACATTTTCCCCAGAGCAAGTTGTGCCTCTGGTAAGCAAGGTGCCACTGAGAAGAGTCTCGGTGATTTTACGTTTATTCTTACAATATAAACACACCTGCGATAGGGTGTTCTTGAGCTGAATGCATGGTGTGAAGTTTGTTAAAAATAAGAAAACAAGAAAACCCACTTAGTGTTTATTCGCCTATTCCCGCTGCTACAATGTTCAACTGTTGCTGAATGTCTGCTTTTTGAATTAGCTCTACTTAATAAAGGTGTAAGAATACAATATCTGACTCAATGTGTCACACAAGCAATGTTGTTTTAGTAATCTGTACATGCTAGTGTAACGGATGCCAGCTGGTAGTAGTTGTGCGAGTAAACCTCACTCCTCTGATCTCAATAGGTGCTCTAGCGACAAATGTTCCTTTAGCCTCCTTGTTAGAGCACCTGACTCTCAAGCCAGAGACCCGGGTTCGAGGCCCGCTCAGAGCGAGTCGAGTAGGACCCGGGTGGAGGGGTTACATTGGTGCCGAGAGTGAGGTTTAGGGGGGTGGGTGTAACGGAGGCCAGCTGGTAGTAGTTGTGCGAGTAAACCTCACTCCTCTGATCTCAATAAGTGCTCTAGCGACAGACGCTCCTTTAGCCTCCTTGTTACAGCGCATGACTCTCAAGCCGGAGACCAGGGTTCGAGGCCCGCTCGGAGTGGGTCGAGTACGACCCAGGTGGAGGGGTTACACTAGTATTGCATTAAATAATTTCATTTAGCTTTTAATTTAGTTTTTTTTTTTTTTTGCTTTTGTCATTCTAATATTATTCCCCATTTCTATTTAGTTACAAACATAACATGTTGTATAATTAAGTGGAAAACCACCAGAGGCAGTGCTGAAAGCACTAATAGAAAATTCTAATATAAATAACTAAACGCTCATGCTTGACAGAGACTTGTGACGTGTCTTCACTCGTGAACACCATTCAAAGAACACCTTCCATTCACAAGCATACACATTTCGCATGGATGCTGCATGTGCATTCAACAATGTCCCTGCCTGGCCCTCTCTGAACACTCCAAGAGAGTTCTGGTGGGCACGATGGCCACACCCGCAGTTTCAACCGATGTGGATGTGGGTGTCAAACTTCCTCCTAGCAGACTCAGGAGGTCTGGTCTGTCTGAGAAGACTGGCATCCATCCTTATGGCCTTCCACTGTGCAGGTGGTACTCCAGTGACCAAGGTGCTAGGGCTCACATACTGTACAACAATGTGTGACTGATTTTCTTGTATTTGTCTCGTATTGGACAAACGTATTCAAGATGTTTTTGAATGAACCATCGTTGGAAAGGTCTGACTGAGTAGATGCCTTGATGTATTTGATCCACTGCTTGCTGGGGTGATGCTGCACAGACAAACCAGTCATCCAGGTTTGTCAACACTCTCATGCCAGACCTCTGGACTGGTTCCAAGGCTGCCTGGTGAAACTTTGAGAAAACTCTTAGTGCCAGAGCTAGGCTGAACGGAAGAACCCTGAACTAAAATATTTGATCCATGAATGCAAATCTAATATTGAATTGTATGCACGTGACAGTAGCTCATTGGTGCGTCTACACTCAACAATGGGTGAGTTCTCGTGAAACGCTCTTGCGATACCATATGCCACAGTCACATGGCGTCTGCGCTGTCTCAGGTCGGACAAAATTTCTCGGACAAGCCTTATGCAACACAGGCACCTCCCCTCTAATCAGTATATACGCTGATTGGCTACAAGTGTATTTTAGTGCTCGGCCCAATCTACTTTCAACAAATCGCTTACTGCACCTTTAAATCATCATCAAGAAAATGTAGGGGTGCATTTGTTCGCTACTTGGGTTTGAATGGAGGTTTTACTTTCATGATTTTCTACATTGGTTTTCTACTCAATGTAAGACAATATTATATAACCATCCTGTTATATTACTTTAACTAATAAAAGCCATCCTCAAGGAAGTGAGATCCTTTTGGCGGGAAAGGAAAAGCACAAAAGTAGCTATTAGCAGTGGATTCTCTGAGTATTAATTAATTTGTATTTAAGCTATAAAAGTTATCAAAAAGATATTTTTAGAAGCATGATCATAGCAAAGTTCTCTTTTATATCACAGGAACACTCTAAACAGACGCCAAATATTTAATATGTACATGTAAATACTTTCAAAATGTTACTGGTTAGGGGTGTGTGTGTGTGTGTGTGTGTGTGTGTGTGTGTGTGAATATATGCCCACGCCCCTCATGTAATATGTAAATTCAGGGCGTGTCTTAAAGACGCAGTATGCGACTTTTACTGGAGGGCGGATTAGACAGACATGTCTTCCTCTCCTCCCGTTTTCCTTCGGTTGGTGTGCGGCTGTGCTCAGACTGGGCTGAAACCTGAGTCTCTACGGCAAGTTGAGACCAATAACCAGCCCATTTCATCACCAGCGGATGGTAGGAGGGCAGCTGAGAGTTCATAAAATGTATACCGTTCACAGCACTTTATCCGGCCGCTAAAGCGCGAGTATGGCCTATTACTTGTGTGGTATTAGATAAAGGAGTGCACCTTGCGTCCGAGAGCATGGAGGTGACGTATGCTGCTTTACAGCATCTGCAGTTTGATGCGTAGAAACATTGCTCACGGATAAAGATGGATTTACCTCGTCGTTTTCCAGACCCGGTTCTCAACCCGATATTGTTCAATGAATCCGCTGCTCCTCTCGGAATGAATGAAGCGTGTGCGACTGGGAGCGGGTCCGGCGCCATGGCAACCAGCGCGTTGAGGAACGATTTGGGGTCCAACATTCATGTGTTAAAAACACTGAATCTCCGCTTCCGCTGCTTCCTTTCCAAAGTCCACGAATTAGAGCGCAGAAATAAGTTATTGGAGATCCAGCTGCAGCACGCCCAGGAGCAATCCCGGTACCGACTACTGTTTTCCCGGGACAAAGCGGTCCAGACGAACCTCGAACTGCCTTATTCAAACGCACCGTGTCAATCGAGACTCCCCGGTAGAATCTGGAGTTTCTCACACACCGCCCGGTACGGAGGACAGTTCGAGACTCAACAGGGGCCTGGGGTGTCTTGGACTCATCCAGACGGTGTCGGGGTTCAGATTGACACCATAACACCTGAACTCAGGGCCTTGTACAATGTTTTGGCCAAAGTTAAGCGAGAGAGAGACGAGTACAGGAGAAAGTAAGTCCAGCTTGAGCATATTTCAAGTGTTTTACCTGCAAAATGTGAGGAAGCTCATTTCTCTATCAGCATTTTTTTGTAATTCAGGGGGAAAAGATGGTTACCGCTGTATTTGTACTCCAACAAAATTCTGGTGACATGATGTTAGTCAACGTTACCAATTTCGGAACAAAATGAAAGCTTGATAGGCTACACTAATTGGAGATGCCATATTAATGTATAATAGTTTGACAAAACTATTAGTCTCTACACTTTATTACGGTAAATATTGTACTTTGGCCAAAACTACACTTTAAAAAATTGTTGGTTTAACTTAAAAAAGCAAGTTGTCTGGTTGCCTTAATTTTGAGTTAACACAATGAAGGCGATTGGTTAAATAAACAGAAACTCAAAATAGTATATTATCTTCACATTAGTTATCTAAGTTGATTTGACAAAAGATAAAGTGATAACAAATTACATTTACACATTTACATTTACAAATAATTTTAGTGAATCATAAATAAGTTCTAGATCAATAGTTGGTTTGACCACTCTTTTTCACTAATACTCACACACAATTGGTTATAATTACCACTATTACATGTTTACCGATAAACCTCAAAGTAACATACCAAGGCCTAATTTATTTAATTAATTATTCAGCCTTTTTATCAGCCATTGATCTAAAAATAAATAGTAAAACATCCAAAAACAAATGCTGTTGTGACCATTTTGATTGCATAAATATTATTGAAAATGATTATTTTTAATTGTTTAAAATAACATTAAAAAAGCTTTGGAACTTTGGCCAATATTCTAGCTAGGGTCTCTCAAAGATCAAACATTCTTCAGACTTTTTAATACATCATTCATGAAACAGGATTTCTTTTGTAACATTTTCGTCTAACACTGTTTAAAAATAACTGCATGCTACAAAGGTTTCAGAACGTCCAGAGAACATTAAAAGTTAGGTTCCGCAAAATGATAAAATAAAACATTCCCTTATTTTTTTCGCTAGCAATCACATGACCAAGAACAAACTGGACATTTTAAACATTCAGAAAACAATAGTGTTTTATAACTTAATGGGAATAGCAACACATTTTTGTTAGTTGGGTTGATCATCAAAAACTTCCAACAAAAATAACCCTTCTTATTTCAAAAACAAGAACCTTTCCCCCCTTCGTGTTGTTCATTCATACTATATAAGCAAGACTGTGTGTACCCTTTCTATTTTATATGGCTGTCCCTGGGGTATAGGTTTTTCATAGTGTCTTTAACAGTAAGGCTCTATCAGTAACCACTGTATGTTCTCTAGTATCTTATTACAAAGCATCCAGTTTGGATATGAAATCTGAGAAACAGGGGTGTTATTTTATCTGACAGAAACCTTCGCTTTTTCTCTCCTCCAAAAGGGGGATCTCTGCAAAACCCTCCCATTCAATAAGAGTCTGTGGGAACTGCCCTCTAACTTCAGTAGAATCTCTTGACAGTTTCTCTTTACACCTTTTGGGACCATTAGTCCAAGTAATACACTTCCACCCATTCTGTATGGGTTTGGTTTATTGGGAATTTCCCCCTGTTAGATTCTCTGTCAGACTTTTTGATGTGTGTCATTCAATTCACAGGCTGATTCAACCATTTATTTTTGTCATTGATGGTGGGAATGATCCAGTATGTTGATTTAGAAGATACATTTCCTGTTGTTGTTGCTAAACGAAGCTTGATTTAGGTGTGTGCACTGCTGGAAAAGTGATGAACAAAACATCTGTGTCAAATTCCTTGTTTCTCCGAGCACTAGTGTGGGGACTCATTCATTGCTCAACACAGATATGTTACTGTAACTTTAAGGCATTTCCGGTCATCTAGAAGCCCCAGACATGTTTTCTCACAATATCTTCTACAGTTACCCTGAATTGTTTCCCCAGACTGTTCCTCTTGGCTGTGTTGTCATAATTTGTGTCATTGGCTGGTGTAATAGTATAATAGTGTGGCTATTTTTTCTTCATCTGCCAGAACAGAAGTGGACTGTCTGTGATAAGAAGTGGACAAATAAGCCACACAATGATTCATTTCCAGGTCTTGAGTGAGTTGGAAACCCCACTTTATAAAGAGTGTCTGTATCCTTAGATTATTCAGTGCTTACTAAGCTTACAATACTGTTAGGAATGGGCAATTTCTTTGATAAATGCTTGAGTATAAATAGCCATATGTTTCGTTCTTTCCTTAAGTGCCCGGCCCAACACAATATGAACAATTTTTTTAGCTTGACCTCTTTGCTCTGCTGTCATCATATTATGTTTGTTTTGGCCTTCAGATATAGTGTCACAGTAGCAGCCAGTGGGTTAGGATGGATGTTGGTGGTCTGTTATATTAAATGCGATCTGAAACAGGTGGAAAGTGTGGCATCATGCTGCTCATATGCAAAGACTGTCTCCTAGGAAATCATTTAAACAAATATAAAACCGGTTATAAATTAAGCATGTGTTTGGCAACAGGCTTAATGTTTGGGCTAATGTTATTTAAAGTGCAGAGCAACTTGGAGCCAAATTAAAGAAACTGCAAACTGTTAAAGAGTTTGAGTTTGCATCTGGCTATTTTTTTTTTTAATCTGAAGTCAAAATTACATTACTAAAGTCAAGAAGCCAGAAAACATTGTTATTGAAAGGAAAAAGAGATATTCAACCCAGTTATTTTCGTTTCTGTCTAAACAGCAGCACAAACATACAAATCATCCCAATACTCATCGAACATTTAGGGAGCTTCGCACATCTAAAGAATGGAGTAATTCTGCCCCACCCCTTGGAGTGTTGTGCGAATTCTTCACCCATCCTCCCGGTTCATTGGAATTCTTTGTGTGATTAATCCTTTGTGGGAATTCCATTGCTTTGATAGAAATTCAGGATTATTAAACTTTTCTGGACATCTGTTACTGTTGTATCGTTAAGAAACTAACCCCAAGTAAACCGAGAACACTAGAAGCCTCTTTTGGTGTTTGAATATTTTAATTGGTGTCAAGTTTGTAGATTCATTACCATTTCTATGGTATCGCTATGGATTGTTTGTGCCTGTCACATGGTAACTCGCACATGCACACGCACGTTGCACACATACACTGGCGTCATGTTAACACAGCCTGTTTTTCGGCACTGACAATTATGTACATGGACTTGTATAGCATTTGATGGTATTGTTTGTTTTAAGTGTGTTGTGGTGTATCCTGTATGTTGGTATTGCCTGGTTTGCCTGAGTTGAGTCGGGATGGCTGTAACGTCAGTGCATACACACTACACAGTGCATGTGTATAATCAATGAACACTGCAATAAAAAAAAAGAATTATCTGTTAGTGTTTTCACATATTTCATGTTGACTTTAAATCATATTCATCAGTCCATCATGGAGTCAGTTTATCGTTTCTAATGCATTCTGCACATGACAACTTTGAGGGACACCGAACACACTCTTTTAGAAGGTGTTTTATAACCCCAGCAGATGCTCTCCACTGACCCGTGTGAGTCGAGCTGTAAAGCCGTGGCTGTAGACGTCTGTCCAGTTCTGGTCAGGGATGTTGCTGTAGCTGCATGTGAGGTGATGTTTTGTGTGGGGAACACTGTGTGTAAGTGAACAGGAGGTAAGACTGCAGCAAAGTAAGGTCATCTCTCTGGGCAGGGAATGATTTAGTGGTGCTGCCTCACTGGGCAGGAATTCACTTCTGCCCCCCACTCATGCTGGGAGTCCAAAATCATGGGAACTGCATTCTGAACATTTTTACACATCCAAGAAACAGCTATCAGCTGGTGTGAAATAAAAGCTTTTATTTTTTATTCTTGAATTTAAGACATATTAAGATACATTTGTCTAGTTTTAGTTTTAAAATTTCTGAATATATATGTGCATGCGAGTGTGTCGGGCAGAAACCTCATATCTCCAAAAGTGCTACCTTTACCCTTGTATTGTAAACAAGGAGAGAAAGTCCAAACTCTGTGCGCCACTTATATATATAAATCAATGGGCTAATGATGCTAACAAATTATTCAGTCTTGCCAATTTTCCTGAAAGAAGTTATTCTGCCTTTTCTTCTGGGCTGGCATGTGCATGACGATGATGATGATGATGATGATGCACATGATTGACTTTCAAAAGATTTTATTTCTGCCAGATTGCTGTCAATCATGTGGTAAATAGTTTTCTGAGTGACTGTGTTTATTGTGCGGGTTTGTTAATGTCCAGCTAGTGTACGGATGGAGTACACACTCTCAGCCAAGACACTACAGTATGCATTCAAAAACTGAACCTCAAAAGCCCCGGTGATGCAAATGCCTAATAAAAGCCTGACTGTCTCATTCTGGTTTGGATATTGACCCTTGTGAATAAGAAGTACACTTTCAACATAGTATTCTTTTAAAAAATAGTACTTATTATAACAAGAATGTACTTTAAAATAAGTGACTTAACTGTAAACTGAATGTAATAGTTTTGAACTATAAATATACGTACATTCAATATAATTAAGCACAATTCTTTTTCATGAGAGTTGCTTTTTGTCCTGATTTATGTGTTGACCCTCTGTGCCACAGAAGGGAGGGTTTTAGATTGTTTGTTCATGTGTCTGTGATTCTTGAGGGTAGCTCTGAGTATTGATCTGAAATGCAGCTCGCTCCTCTGATGTCATGGGTGTGGACACAGATGTGCACTACTGAAGACCCATGGGACTGTCTGAGATGGAACGTTATGTAGGTCAACTTTGCATATAATGTCAAGATTTTCATTTAGCTGTCATTAAGGCAATAAACATGATTTTGGCTTTGGAAAGTTATTAACATGTGGACATTGTAAAAATCAGTCCTGATGCTAGAGTGATGTGGGTGGTTGCTATGCAGTTGCTGAGATGTTTTTGTTGGTTTCTTACTGGTCCAAGTTAAAACAGTCCACCCTCAAGCAAGCATCACATTTTTCTCAAATATTTGACAGATCTTATTGTTTATTATTGTTTAAATATATATAAAAGGCCACTGTGGGTCCGAAAACCGGTCAATATCTGGTGTGACCACTATTTATATATATATACAGTATATATAACTGCTTTTAGTCTGAGAACATGTAGCTCATGGTCAGAGGGTTTAGGACAGAAAAACGTTGCCAAGAGCTGATTTTGGCACGGGAAACAGACTAATGTTCCATTACTGAAATGAAATGGAGTATATATTCTGGCAGCCTTTTTTGTGTGTTTTCGGCCACAAATATTGCATATTTACGGCAGTATTTTGTGTATTTATTGTATACAGGTATCGTAGGATTTTTCTGGTTTTGTAAAAGGAAATGCATGTGAGTCTTTGTAAGTCATTATCCAGCAGCAGGCCGGATATATACTGTAATGTACAGGAATTAATGAGCCCACTATATATCTTTTCAGGGAAAGTCCTCTTCTAAGTCCAAAGGCCTAAAATAGACCTGGCACAGACAAGGCCCACATTTTATTTTAAAAGGCTTATTTTTACATTCATTTTTAAAGAGGCTGAGCTACAGCTTTGTAACTCAGTATTGAACAATTTCATCCTAGTCATTTGAAAAATAAAGGATAGCCTTCTGAATTCTATGGTTTTTAGTATCAAGAGATAATACAAAAACATCCAGTCTGCAGGCCTTAAAATTGGGTAAATACAACCTCAGATGAACAACAACACATGATAACATATGTCATACACTGTGTCGTATTTTATTTAACAAAAAATAAAGCCAAAACAGTGCTTTATCGCCAAACATCTCCACTTTGGTCTCAAATGTCCAAAGGGCATACCAGAAGTCTTGAGGTTTGCAACCTTGCAAACCTAAGTGCGGCCATGCTCTTTTAAGAGATAAGGAGTTTTCTCTTGGGAACCCTCCCAAACATGCCATACTTACCCTGTCTTTTTCTAATCGTACTGTCATGAACTTTAACATGTTAATTGAGACCTGTAGAGTCTGAGCCTGTGTAGTTGTTTTTTGTTTTTTTGTGTTATTGTGTTAACAGCACACACCTAAATGCTTCAGACTAGCAAACTGCCAAAACTTCTGATTTAGAGTTAGTCACACTTCCTGATTATCAATTAATGATTAGCAGTGTCTCTATAGTATAATAATACTATTGTTGTAATTTCACCCAACCTTGTTTTGGCTTTGTGAATCATTATCATTTTGTGGATTTATTGACCAGTGGCAATTTCAATGCAGTCTCAATAAATCTCTTTGATCAAATCACTTGAAAACTTTTACTGAACCTTATAAAAAAATCAAAGCAGAGTTCAGAGATCAGTGTCTCAAGTGAAAGTTTAACAAATGGTCTGTATCTTGAGAAATTAAGCAGAAATATACTTGCTTTTTGACATTTAATGTGCTGCGCATGAACAGAATTCATGTTCAGAAATTGTTAAAAAAAACAGACAAATATAGAAAGCAAGGCTACTCATTTACATGCCTAACATACCACTGAACTCATGCTTTCAAGAAACATCAGTCAACTCTCTCTGCATGTTTGCTTGAAATGGCTGGGACATTTTGGATCACAAAATCAGACTCTGAAACCAAATCCTACTTGGTCTACATGATATATACTGTACTTCATCTCAAGACTATTTCAGTGTGTTCTAGTTCTTTTCTAATCATTATGCACATTTGATTGTCCTCATGTAATTGAAAGACTGAAGACTATTTGTACTCTTAAGCATTGGTTACACTGCAGGACCCTAAAATGAACTGATTTGAAGGGAAAGAGGTGTTGAAAATGTTTAAAATAAACAACGTGACCATAAAAGCTTGTTTACCTTATTGAGTAAAATCGATATTTTTAACCTGAAAATCTTAGATAACTAATTTATGGAATAAATAAAAGAAAGCTCATTTTTATTTGTAAAAAAAAATAAAGAATGTAAAGAAATAGCTGGTGTCCCACTTTGGAAATGGTTTAGAATTTAATAAGAGGTAATCTCAATACTAACATACCAGCTCGTGACTATATTTATAGCCTGAGTCAGCGTGGGGGAAAACACCGTGAACATCGTGTCTATTTGAATGACAAAAAAGTCTTCTTGCGAGGCATTGACGCCTGCCGACCGGCAATGATACATTGCGAAATTAATGTAAAACCTTGTCACTTACCAATTGTACGTATGCTTCACTCCAAACTATTAATGCTTTTGTAAAACGGTGATCAGTAGTACGTGGTGGTGGACAAAAAAGAGTGTCTCTTTATGTGGGACATAATGCTTTGAAGGTCTTCACAGGTGCTATCATGATGAGGTCACCGTGATTTCCTGGATCAACATTTCTGTCCCAAAATGTAGTCCTTACCCAATCCCTACCCCTAAACCTATGCCCTACCCATATCTTTTCCCTAAAATCAGAGGGTAATGATAGGTGAATAACACTGACGTGCAAGTACTTCACCCTGGTTCTAAGCCTAAACTTGACATAAACTGTAAACGTATCCCTCAAGTCTTATTGGTTGATTGGAAAGTTGATCCAGGATCAAGAAAGATGTACTTGGTACTTGGTGAAATCCATCATGATGAACCCCCTCACGGTCAGCTCACGTTATCACTCTCTGCCCTATTCATTTGTACACTTTTGAAGCAGTTTAAGATTACAAAGGGACTCACAACTTTTGAGCTATAACAGATGTGCCCCTGTCCTTCTCTTTCCTCACCCATAATAGCTCTTTGAAACATTTGCTCAATTCATTTGAACTCTCCCATAAACTGAACAATGTGTATTTAAATTGACCGACCTGATCTCACACAATGGGAGAAGTCACAGCACTGTGTAGTGATGGCATATAGTGAAGAACAAAGAAGGCGCCTCTTCATTTTGTGGTGTCTCATCTTTCTTTTCCTAAATAGCAGCTCATTAAAAAGTTCTAATCCTGTGCTTATTGTTGACCAGGTGGGCATTCAAAAGCTTTTTACATTCAGTATTCATCTACATTTGCTCATGCCATTGTGAGAGTTTCCGTTTATATTGTGTTCAGTGTCTTTTGGATGAAGTGGAAGCTCAGTCTATGCTGCAGCAGAGGAAATGAGAGGAGTTTGATTCTCATGACCTTGGGCTGTTGTGTAGTCAGCTCCACTGGATCCCAGTGACATTCAGATAGATCCACACTGACCCTGCACTGTCTGAGCAGCCAGATCCATGTGTGTATCAGTTCTATATGGATCTAGATTTCTGAAGCCCCTTTCACACAGAGGTTCCGGAAAATACACGGATAAAGCGACCTGGGATTTGACGACCCTGGTTTGTTTGATATTGGTTCATTCACACTGCCAGTGCCAGTGATTTTCCAGAATCAGAGTGTGTTCACACACAACCCGTAAAAATCCCGTAAAGACATCGATGTGACATGTTATGTCTTGGCAGCGTGTATAGTTTGCTTATGAGCTGCGATTTCTCTCTGGAGAAACCACGTTTGTGCATTTTTTTCTCTGATTTGATCATAAACTAGCACATTACGTACCGTTTCACTAGCCTGCTTTCACTTCACTTCAGTGTCATCATTACAACACGGCATTGGCTACGGCTTTTGTCCACACAGTGCGCATTCCGGGACTGATCCTGCAATGTTACTAGTCCCCAATCCAGCATCGATCCCAGCATCAATCCTGGGTCGTGTTTGCGTTCACACAGAAGGTGTTCTGGCAATTTCCTGGCAATTTCCCAGGATCAACGCTCTGTGTGAAAGGGGCTTGAATCTCATCTAGCTGTGGCTACTCCTTAACCAATAAAACGGTCTTTCTCAAAAAAAATGTTAGCTGTTAAAAATATATTTCTTTTTCAAATTAATGGATTAGGGTTAGCATTAAAGATACTTCTTTCAAAATATGAAAAAGTCTCATCGACCACAAACCTTTGAACGGTACATTGTAAAAAAAAATATTGATGGTTTAACTTAAAGTAAGTAAAATTTTAAGTTCATTGAACTGGAAAAAGTGAGTTAATAATACAATGAAGGAGAATGATTTAATCATCAGAAACTCAAAATTATATGTGAACTAAATAAATTATTTAAGTTGATTTGACAAAAGAAAAAAAATGTTGTGATTACTACACTGTAAAAAAATATTGTTGGTTTAACTTAAAGTAAGTAACCTGGGTTGCCTTAAAATTTGAGTTAATACAATGAAGGAGATTAATTTAATCATCAGAAACTCAAAATAATAAGTTATCTGAACTAAATAAATTATTATAAAATTGATTTGACAAAAGAAAATATGTTGTGATAACAAATCTTGAAAATATTTTTTTTACAGTGTGCTAGTATATGTATATTATGTTTATGGCATTGCACTTTCATTATTATGGTAAATGGACTGCATTTATGTAGCGCTTTCACAGACCCAGCTTTTCATTTTTCCTCACATTCACCCATTCATACACCGACGTCAGCCATGCAAGGAGCTATCCAGCTTGTCGGGAGCAGCTGGGGTTGTTAATACACTCAGAACTTTCTCTACTCTTGTTTTCACAGAATTTTCACAGCCTCCAATGCTTTTAATGCATGGTTTACAGATCTGCTTAACATAACAAGTACAACTCTTTGTACTAAACAGATGATCCCTTCTGGATCTTGTCATGTTGAGTCAGCACTTGCAGGTGTCTTGATGTCTGGACCCAGTCAGACTGTGACACAATGCAAGTGTAAGCCCAAAGGAGTCTATAATCCCTTGAGCATGTGAGAAATCAAAGGATCAGGAGCTTATGAAACAAGAGAAGCTGTCATCCTTTAATCAAGCCGATGAGGAATCTTACTGCATAACTGACTATACAGAATCAGACAGGGGGAATCCCGCAGCATGTTAACACTTTGCTGACTGGTGGTTTTTTTAAACTTCGGATGCAAGAATTAATACAGATGCCGAATTATGCACAATTATAACTCGGGCAAATTATAAAATCTTTACACATGTGACAGAAGATTCAGTAGTAACAACAACACCATAGATTATAATGCTGAATAGATTTTGTTTTAATCAGACACTGTTAAACACTGCTTCTGGAAGAAGAGCAAAGAAACCGGCACAATCACTTTTCCTCAAGCCTTTCTCCTGCAAAAATTAAGCTTTTATTTGCATATTCTGCTTTGCACTACAGTCTCCATAGTGATTCAAAGGGAGCTTGCTTGTGTTTTCGGAGAGTTATAAAGGTCTGAGGAAGATTCTCAATGGTCAGTGGCAGAGGGAGGATACTACTGATGTTTTTCTCAAGTCTCTTTTGAGTACATGTAACTAAACAAACATACTTTTGTGGTAAACCTTTACATACATATGATTTTTTAGAGTTGTGTACTTGTTGTGTACAACTATATGTTGTACGTTTTGTAAAAAGCAGTTTTGAGTAAATGGTAAATGTTGTTTTTGAAATAAGTTTAACTTTCATCCTTTTTTGAGCCACTAATTATTTGTAATGTAATTATTTGAATGACTCCAGATGCACACAAACTCTGCACATTTATTTCAAGTACAATCTTTTATTGTGTTTGTATTCCAGATGGGAGGAGGAGGTGTCCAAACGTCAGCAGATGGAGTCTATGGTGGAAACTTTACAGGAGGTGAGATCTCAGCCCTATTATTTTGTGACTGTGTTGTTGTTTGGCATCCATACATCTGCACTGATGCATGTCTAGCTTTTAGGTAATTCTATTGTATGGAAGAAAATTCCCCACCCACACTGTAAAAATATATTCTGAGACCAAGGAAATTATGCTGAAAAAGATGACCAGAGTTGCTTGATTACTGTAGTTTTGTAGCATGGAAACTTGACATTAAGTTCAGTCAAAACATTTCATTAAAATAATTAAGTAAATATATTCAACTAAAAAAAGCCATTCAAACTATTGCCTTCATTTTCACCCTCTAATTTTTTTTTTTACATTGCACAGCTAAACTTTCTAAATGTTCTCCTTACAGAGTGTTCAGTCGTCTGAAACATTGCAAGGAGAGCTGAATGAGAAGATGGAGCGTCTTAAAACAGAGCTGGTGGTCTTCAAGAGCCTTATGCCTCATGATGTAAGTGTCCTGCCTTATCTGGTTTCTGCACACGGCTAAAGACATGCAAAACATGCAAATATCCATTTACATACAACAGTACCTAATTTAAAAGAGTATAATTTGACTGCACGTGTGAGAGATTAATAAAGATTGACTTTCAGGGAAATGAAGATGAACCCATCAGTAAATAGCTCTGGCATTAGACTGAATAGAGACCCATAGATCTGTGTGGACAAATAAGCAATGAAGCAGTCAGGCTTCTGGCCCTGGAACAGATGCATATTGTTCTTTACTGTGTTGAGTAGCTGTTGCTGAGTCCCAGTTATAAAGCACAGCTGACTGCTGCCTCCCTGGATAATATGTTCCTTAGTGTGAATGCATACTGTTACAAAGCATTTCAGAAGAAGCTTGAACATCTGTTGTCGCCAAATGAGTTTAGGGGTGTTTATCAGCCTTAGAGGTTTTTGTAATGCTTACTAGCCCATAAAAAGCTGTGTAGTGCTGTTTATGCACAAGTTTCTGTAATAATATAATATGTAATTATATATAATACTACCTGTCAAAAGTTTGGAAACATTACTATTTTTTAATGTCTCTTTTGCTCACCAAGGTTGCCCTTATTTAATTAAAAATACAGTAAAAACAGTATTGCAAAATATTATTACAAATTAAAACAAATGTTTTCTATTTTAATATATTTTAAAATGTAATTTATTCCTGTGATCAAAGCTGAATTTTCAGCATCATTACGCCAGTCTTCAGTGTCACATGATCCTTCAGAAATCATTCTAAAATGCTGATTTGGTGCTCAGGTAACATTTCTTATTATTATTATTATTATTATCAATGCTAAAAACACTTGTGCTGCTTAACATTTTATTTGAAAATTTTAACTTTATTATTATTCATGCAGTTTTTATTATCTAATTTTAAAGGCACAGTATGTAAGTTTCGCAGTAGAGGTCGCTTATTCATAACAATAACACTGGAGATGCTTGATGATGCCTTAAAGGAGTAGTTCACTTTTAAAAAAAAAACGTTTGCTGATAATTTACTCAACCCCATGTCATCCAAGATGTCCACGTCTTTGTTTCTTCGGTCGAAAAGAAATTAAGGTTTTTGATGAAAACTTTCCAGGATTATATATAATGGATACTTATAATGGATATTATAATGGACTCCATATAATGGACTTCATTGGGAACCAAACGGTTCAAGGTCCAAATGAGAGTTTCAGTGCAGCTTCAAAAGGGCTTTAAACGACACCAGACGATGGATAAGGCTCTTATCTAGGACCCTTCGAGTCATGACTCAAAAAAAGATTTGTTCGTTTTGATGAACGAGTTCGGACAGGAGAGTCACGAACGCTCAACACAGAACAGAGCAAGGCGAGCATTTGTGCTTATAAAACTTAAAGTTTTTAATTTATTTTTTAAATGACCGATCGTTTCGCTAGATAAGACCCTTATTTGCTATATATATATATATATATATATACACACACACACACAACATATATTAAAGCATTTTTACATGGTTTCTACTGAAGTAGAATGAGAAATCAAGTGTAGTGCAGATATGACTTCATTGACAGGCAACGCAATGACACAGGCCATTACACTGTTCAAATGACTGATTTCTCTGGTTCTGGACATTGTTAAATATTATATCAAACATTTGGTATAATGTACACCATTCAACGAAATATATACCATTGTTCTAGTGGTTTTGGGATATTTTAATCCAAAAATCTTACATATTGTGCCACCAAAGGGCTGTTTGCATGATATTTCTATGTAATATTGCTTAAGTATGTTGTCTTATGTTTTTATAAAGCAAGAGAGGTATGTTTTCCTGCTCCAGTTTTCTGCTGAATCAAAGCATTGTGGATTTAATACGTCTGAAATGTCTCATTATCATGCATTTGTGTATAGGAAGTGTCTGACTTGGACACTAAAATCCAGGAGAAAGCCATGACGGTTGATATGGACATCTGCAGACGCATCGACATCACAGCCAAGCTGTGTGACGTTGCACAGCAGAGGAACTCAGAAGACATGAGCATGATATTGCATGGCAGCCCATGCAGAGCTCCTCCCGAGCAGAAAGGGGTACCAAAACTTACTCTCAATAGATTCTGATGATATCTCCCAATCTACTGGAACTGTGTGCAAATTTGAAGCTCAGATTTGATTTGCAGTACATGGAGTTTATACAACAGCTTATCATGCAATTTGAATCTTTCAGCAATCAGAGAATGTGTGTGTGTGTTGTAGGGGATGGCGGTATGTAGGAGGAAGGAGAGTAAGGGTGAATCAGAGGAGCAGAGAGTGGAGACTGATGTTGATCCTGCTCACTGTGAGGAGGAAATGCCTGGTTCTCTCAATATCACTGATGAGATGAAGAGGATGCTCAACCAGCTGTGAGTCTTCATAGTCATTAGAGGAGTGTTTCTCAACTGCTGGGTCACAATACTGTTTTGAGTGGGTGTGCCGTCAAAAGAGACTTTTATTTTGAAAGACGTGAACGAAAGCTGTTGACTCTTGTGTCAGACTCAGTTTAAAGGGATAGTTCTCCCAAACGTCAGTATTATTTACTCACCATCAAGTTGTTCCTAACCTGTATGAATTTCTTTATTCTGCTGAACACAAAAGATATTTTTAAGAATATGGGCAATCAAACAGTTGATAGTCCCAATGGACTTTTATAGTATGGAAAAAAATCTATGGAAGTAAGGTGGCAGGATCTCTTTATTTAACAGTTCAAACGAAATAATAGAAACGCTTTAAACACGCAGGAGCACAGGATAAACACAGGAGAGCAAGACATACACAAGCAATTTAACTTTGACTAGAGAACAGACAAAGGATGAACAGAAAATGAGGGCTATATTTACACAGAGCTAACAAAGGGAACTGAACAACAGGTGAACTAACTGGTGCACACACACACACACACACACACACACACACAAGGAAACTAGGGGTGCATCTCAATCAACTCCCAAGCTTGTGAATCAGTAAATTGGGTTCAAGAATTCAGGCACTGATAAGGACAGTAAATGCTACACTGATGACTCTATTTCTGGCGACTTATTTCTGGTATTTCCAACAGCAGAGCTGATATCTTTCTGACATTACTTAAAATTATTTTTAAGGACCTAATGATAAATACTTTGCTTTTACATACATGTGCAACATTACAGCTGTGAGAAAACTATAAATGTTAGCTAGATTATTCATTACCTGTCTAGCAATGTATGTTTATGCATCTGAAATATAATTAAATAATGGTTTGTATTTTAACATCTATCGCATGTTTAGTGATTATTATTATGTGTAGTGAGTTAAAATTCAAGATTCAGAACTTCCATCGTGAGCATTGATGCTCCCTGGTTTTCACTGTGCATTGTGGGACTTTTTAGGTTGTGAACTTTTTAGTGCTTTGGAAGTATTCTGTGGTTGAGAGACAGCCCTTAAAATGGTCGACTCCCCGATCAGTGCGCTGACTACTGAATTAGGGATCTGATTGAGACGCACCCTCTGTCAAATTACACACACATATATATAATATATATATTGGGTCACAGCCTAATGACCATGAAAAATTGTGGGTCCCATCGTCAAACCAATTGAGAACTACTGCATTTGAGGGCACCTTCTGACATTTTTATTATTATTATTATTATTTTTTGTTTAGTTCATGTGTTCAGGGTTTATAACATTGGAAACAAAATGCTGCAAAAGTGCAGAGTAAGGACTCTTCAACTGATTGTCTTTAGTGCCATCTAGTGTACAAATGGTGAACATGTTCATTTTATGTGCTGTGTATTTTCCTCTTTGAGAGAGATCATTTATATTATTGTAATTTGATTAAATTACTATATTTATGATTAATTGCTTTATTCAAGATCTGGATATTAACTCGTTTTTCTTATGTTCATTTGTTCTATGTTATGTTTTATAGTCTTTTGTTTGTTATCTTTTGTTTGTAATCCTTTAGATTGTGGATCTGTTGATTTTCCTTTTCTTTTCTTCTCCTTGTGTCTCCTCGTTTCCTTCTCTTTCCTTTTCCACGTCTGTGTCTGCTGCCTATCTTGTGCACAGAGGTTGCTCAGCTAATTGGTTTGTTGGCAGGCGGGAAACGTTCGAGTTTGACGATGACTCTGATAGTCTGGCGTGGGAGGAGACGGGGGAGACTCTCTTGCTCTGGGAGGATTTCAGTAACTACAACAGTCTCACCACCTCTGCCGCTGCTGGTACGGTCACCACAGTGTCCTGCGCATCCGACTCTCACGGAGAACATCAGGAGCAGGTGGGTCCGCAAACATGTTTGGATAAAAGTGCCAAATCATTCAAATGTAATGTCTATATAGGCAACTACAGAACATAGGAAAGAACTCTGTTAATGCTCACTCACTAAAATACTACCTTTATTTGGCTTTTAGCAATAGAAAACTATTTTCTGTGTGATTTATTTGTTGTTTTAAATGTTCTATTCATGAAGAAATTGAAGAGAAGAGAAAAAAATGTAGCACGGTTTCCACAAATATATTAAACAGCAACTGTTTTCAACATTGATAATAATAAGAAAATAATAATAAATGTTTTTTGAGCAGTAAATCAGCATATCAAAATTATTTCTGAAGGATCATGTGACACAAAATGTTGGAGTAATGATGCTGAAAATTAAGTGTTATTATTATTTATATATATATATATATATATATATATATATATATAATTTTTGATCAAATAAAAGCAGCCTTAGTAAACAAAAGATCCTTCTTTGAAAAAAAAATGTTTAAAAAAAATATTGTGGAACCCAAACTTTAGTGAATTGCCAAAAAATACTGTTTATATATTTTTGGGATGTTTCTTGTGGCTAAATACGCTGTCTTACTAATATTGACCATTACTGGCTGTACAGTACAAAATGTATGTTTACTCTTGAGAATATTAATAATGCATTATCCCGCCAGGATCGAAGTCTAGGTAGCCTCATAAATGAAACAGAATCCCTCTTTAAGACCAGAGAGCAGGAGTACCAGGACACCATCGGAGAGATTGAGGTGAGAGAACGTTTGTGAATGACACATTTCAGCTGATATTTACTTGAGCCGAGTACAAAAACCGCTGTCTTCCTCCTGCAGCTGGAACTGGCTACGGCTAAGAGTGACATGAACAGACACCTGCACGAGTACATGGAGATGTGCAGTATGAAGAGAGGGCTGGACGTACAGATGGAGACCTGCCGGAGGCTCATCCAAAGCACAGCCACCAGCGGCAGGTTGGTTTAATCGTATTTTAGTTTTAGTAAAACTTTAAAGTCAGCATGAAATGGAAGTTGTGGTAGACTTTTCTTCCCTTCTGTGACCTATATCGACGTGAAAAAAAATGTGGGTGGGACTTAATTTTGTCCATTGAGAATTGTTTGAATGGTTTGCTATTGCTGTGATGTCATGTGAGTGATAGGTTGTCCCGCCCTCATGCCAGAGAAGAGAAGGCACTGCAAGAGGGAGGGGAAGTTATTATGATTAAAGATTTTGAATTGTCCATTTTGATTTAATGGTGACTGAGAATGCAAAGCATCTCCTCAAAGGCTTTTAATGATTGACAGAAGTCCTGTTTTCCAATGCAGACAGTCGCCCTCATTCAGCTCTGTGGCCAGCAGCGATTCAGGGAACACCGATGACATCCAGGATGAGCTGGAGCCTGATGGAGAGAAAGAAGGGGCGGTAGAGATGAATGGAGAAGTTAGATGATGATCAGCCCTGTGTCTTTCTGGTTTCTCAGCTTTTTTGGTGAACCAGTCACTCTTTTAAGTCTCTGGTCACCTTTTCTTACACAGTATGGATGGGTGTGGAATTTCAGATTCCCATAGAGTAAGTATTGGTGCTTTATATGCTGTCTTAAAGCAGGACAAGCTGTGGCCTCTTCATCAGCACTGCCAAGGCATGGCTCCATAGTCTTCCTCATTAGCTTTAACTGATGTCACACTCTTTATAGTGTGATGAATAACATACTGTATGTAATAATACATTATCATATAATATGGTAACACTTTACAATAAGTTTTCACATTAATGCGAACTAACAATGAACAATAATTCTACAGCATCTATTAATCTTAGTTAATGTTAAAGGGATACTCCACTTTTTTTGGATTTTATATAGTATATATATAGTATATATAGTATATATAGTATATAGTATCTGGTCATCTAAGAGTCACCCTGTCAGGGGTTTATTCTAAGATAACAACCGCCTGGATGTACTGTACATTATCTTGCTTATTAAACGGCTACTTGCGACAAATAATTAGACACGAAATATTGATCTTTGTTGAAATATTTCATCAGGTCTTTAAAGAGAGCTGTTCCTAGCCCTGCAAGTTCAAACTAGGCGGATATTTAAGACATTTTTTTTAAGTAACATCAACAAAGTTATTAATAAGTGCTTTAAAAATTTATATTGCTCATTGTTAACTGATGTTAACAAATGAGACTTTGGGCCTATCATACACCCGGCACAATGCGGCGCCTTGAGCAACTCAAGGGTTTTTTGCTAGTTTCAGCGCGACACATTCATCATTTTCACGTCCTCCACGTTGTTTTTGTCCTCCATATTTGTGCGCCCATGGACTGCTGGTCTGAAAACGAGGTGTGTTCAGGCGTATTGTTGGCGCGTTGCTATTATGAGGCAACGGAAATAGAAGGCGCAATATTATTTTTGTTATTTAAAGAAAGCATTCGTAATGTGCGCCTATAGGTGGGTCCACAATGCGTGTACACGTTGTCACATAGATGTTTCCTCTCTGGAGAAGTGTTTCGTTTTTCCGCTTGCAAATTCTGCCATGTAAATTGCGAATCCGCCATCCGCACCCTCTGATAGGTTTATTCCACGTTACTCCTAAAACACACCCATTACTCATTAAGAGAATAAGGACAACCCTTAGACCATGGGCTCGGTGTGCGGACCTTTTTGCCTATTATTAAACTAGTGGATTCGGACATGGCCTGCAGTCTTTAGACCATGTGCTTAGATCATTAGAATAGGGCCCAAATGCAGTAGCACCTCATTGCAGTACACGAGATCCAGGGGGCGGAGTTGGATCCAGATCCAAGAGGTGGAGATAGGTAGGATTTGTGGTGGGGTTAGGGATCAGGGTGTGGGGATGGGAGGGGTTAGGGATCAGGGGGCGGAGATGGGTAGGTTTAAGTATATGTACAGTGGGAGGAGTTGGATCTGGATTCGTGTTCTGCAGTGAGGACCATCTCCAAAATTGTAAAGTGTTACCTATAATATAAATATTATGATAATATATATTATTCAATATAAATATTATTTCTTAAATGCATAATTTCTGCTATCTTGCTCCTTTGTTTACATGAATGTAAAAGGAAAGTTACACACCCATCAGTTTAAATATCACAGATTAAAACACATTATAGAGGAAAGTATTCTTCTACATGAATACATTCAGGCTTTTAACGTCACAATAGTCAGTAGATCAGCCATGCAGTATACTTCACAAAAATATCTGAGCAATTATCATGAAATATCTCACCAGTTCAGATGTTTTCACCATACATTTAACTAAACCACCGTGCACTAAGATCTATGCAATAATCTTGACTGGTGTTACATTCTGTGATTCTTTTAGCTGGAACCAGATTCAGTATGAGTTAATGATTCTCCTTAAGTGCAGTTTTGCCTTTCGTTTCTTTGTATTGTCTCTTTCAGTTTTGGAGAGTAGCTGTAAAACCCAAACTCATGTGCCTACAAATATGCTGTATACACTGTCTTAGTTGCCTTATATTCTTCTCTGAATATATTAAGTAATGCTTTGCTCTGTTGTAGACCGTTAAATCCTGACCTGAATCATATCTTTAGTACAGATGATGACATATAATTCATGTCTAAGATGTTAAATGGTGTGACATGAGATTTTTGGATGATCTCAAGATTTAGAAGCCATACTATATCTCTCCTCAGGTGTTGAATGTTTTGGTCAAGCTGCAAAATAGATACTGAAAACTTTGCAATTACGTTTAGTTCTGTGTGTGGGTCATTCTCATGAAAATGTGCTATTTGTGCACTTAAAAATATTTAAAGATTAGATTTAAAATACCAAAAATCAAAGTACTCATGCTAACCCTAAGACACGACATTATTTCAACCACATTACAGCAAACTGATGTACTTCTAATAGAGAGTAGATTCTGTATGTTTAACTCTGTGTCATTGTGACTTGAAATGCATTATAACTTTTCAAAACATAACAATTTTGTCAGAGAGGGAAATGTCACAATTAAGATGCAGAGACAAATTCTACATTTCTCAGAAAATGATAATTACATTTCATTAAAATAAAGATATTTTTTGCAGTAAAGTAGTGATAAATGGGGACCTGTAAATGTCAAACAAGCAAATATTTTATATATTTGCATTACAAACAGTCTTAATGAATTGTTTAATGGGACTAAGTCATGGGGATGCACACAAATGACATGACTTCCTAAGAATGACTCGCACACTATTTCCTCCCCTCCCACAAAATATGTTTTTTGGCTTATTCAAGAGGTGGTTAATAAAATAGAAATGATTATTCGTTATTTATTTCTTTTATTGTACAATCAATAATTAGGTTTATAAGCTAAAACTATGTTCATAGTAGCATATTACTTGTATTGCTTTTATTATGTTTTTTTTTTTTTTTTTTTTTACTATTTTATTATTACATAAGAATTAATGATTAATTGCTTTTAAATAGTATCTGGGTGATCGAGGTTAAGTTTTGCTATTATTGCCTTTTTCAAATTCTTTTTTTTTTTTTTCATTGGAAACAAATCATTCCGTATTTTATACTATCCTGATCTGGTCATTCAGATGTTGTATGTTCATACAATTTATGATTTAATATTTGCCTTAAATATTGGCCATTCTAATAAATTGTATTAGTTTGTGCTATATACTATATAAATAAGCTGATATTGAGCTGAAAACAGCATGTCTGGAAATTAGTTTGTTTTTGGAAATCTGGAAGATTCAAGTCTTATCTAGTTGTATTCTGATTTTATGCTGGTTTTAAATAAATAAAAGTTTGCCCTTTCAGTCTTTAATGGGACTATTTTTCATCCAAAACCTTTCGATTCATCTTTGCAGCATGCAATGTTTATTATATCATTATTTGTGACAATGGGTGTTCTTTGAACTTCCCAACAGATTTCACATGGAAATTTTACTTTTGCATGATTGAGCAATTCTCACTTATTTTACTTGAATTTGCCTGTCGCTTTGGTGTCGAGGTTGTGTTTTAACATATAAAATAGACCACAGTTTTCATTTCCCTTCTAGAGATAAGTCAAAGTTCAGGGAAAAAGATATTGAGACAGGCAAATCCATTCCAACTGGTTAAGGCGGTGAAACACAATCACTCTTCTTCAGAAATACTACTTTGTTTTGCCATCATTATAGTATTACATTCTCTTAAAGGGATAGTTCACCCAAAAATAAAAAATTCTGTCATCATTTTTGGGTGAACTATCTGTTTAACAGCAGAAGACTATAATGTTTAAAGATGACTGTTTTTATCCATGATGTTTATCAACTGTATTCATATTACAGCAAAAGTGTATTTTTCTTCTGTCAAACTATAATAACATTGTTGGATATGTAATAACATCCTAGTTAGTGCCCTAATCTGATTCTTTTTCGCTCAAAAAAAAAAAAAAAAAATCACTCAGGGACTAGACCTTCACTGTTCTGCTATTGCTGCTTCATTTGAAGCTATATCCATATCTAATAAAGACACAAACAAATAAGTTACCTCCAGCATTTGCCTGTGTGTGCTTTTACTTGCAATTGCAATATAAACATTTACACACTTTGGTAACATATTTACCCAGGCAAATGCATTCTCCGTGGTAATTACATATAGCATGCAAATCCTTGCCACCAACAGACTGTGGAGAAACAGTGGGCTGGTGTGAAAAGAGTGTTTATAAGCACAAATGTGTCTGAAGAGCTCATATATCAGAGGAATGGGTAAGATGTTGGTCTGGTTTGTGTATCTCTATCTCTTGAGTTTTAGTGACGGTGGAGGTCTTCACCTTCAAGGAGATTATATCATCTCTGGCTGGTTCCCTATCCATAATTCAGATTCCACCATCCCATCGACACCTTACCTGACTGACTGCACACAGTAAGAATGTCATTTTATTGTACTTTACATATTCCAGATGTATAATACCAATGGTAAAGTCAGTGTTTTGTACAGGCATGTAGGCTATTTTATTCTCTTTTGATCCATGAAAAATAAAAAAATCTACTTTTTCACAAAATTGCTGTGCCGATAATATATTTTGCCATTTAAAAAAGACATTTTAGCACACTGTCCAGAATGTAAACAACTCTTTTTATTCCTAGAGGCTTGATCAACAAGCATGGCTATCATCTGGTGCAGGCCTTCAGATATGCAGTGGACGAAATTAACAACGGCACTCAGGATAAGCAACTCCTTCCAGGGGTCACGCTGGGCTACCGGACATATGACTTGTGCTCCCTCCCAGCCAGCAATCTGGCCACCCTGGATCTGCTGAGCCAGCAGCGCCACAGTTCAGATGTCAACAGCCGCTCTGTGGCCATCATCGGTCCGGACAGTAGTTCCTACTCTTTCACACCAGCCGGAGCTCTTGGTGCATTCCTGGTGCCTCAGGTACAGGGTCACTAGATCAAGGTTCAAGCCGCTTCAGACAGCGCGCCACCAGTGCCACATTAAGTTCTCAAAATGAACGAAAAGAGTTAAAATAGGGGATCTGCGTCAGGTCTTAAAGTGACAGCTGCCTATTAAACCTGCTACTGTCTGTCATTTTTAATGTTAATCAAAGAACAAAAGACAAAGAGAAAATCACTCCCTGTTCTTGACTCAATAACTGTTGAGGCTTTAATAAGGATTAATCTATATTCGATTTATGATTTATGCTGTGAAGTCTGTGCAGTGAATATTCAATTTCTGTTTATTTAGGACCTGTCAGACCTACCTGTAAATCTTAAAGGAGTAGTTCACTTTTAAAAAAAGCATTTGCTGATAATTTACTCACCCCCATGTCATCCAGGATGTCCATGACTTTCTTTCTTCAGTCGAAAAGAAATTAAGGTTTTTGATGAAAACATTTCTGGATTTTCTCCATATAATGGACTTCAATGGGAACCAAACGGTCCAAATGAGAGTTTCAGTGCAGCTTCAAAGGACTTTAAACGACACCAGATGATAAACGGCCTTATCTAACGAAACGATCGGCCATTTAAAAAATAAATAAAAAAGTTTATGTTTTATAAGCACAAATGCTCCCCTTGCTCTGTTCTGTGATGATCGTTCGTGACTCTCCTGTTCAAACTCGTTCGTCAAAATGAACAAATCTTTTTTCGAGACAACACCCTTATTCATCATCTGGTGTCGTTTAAAGCCCTTTGAAGCTGCACTGAAACTCTCATTTGGACCTTGAACCGTTTGGTTCCCAATGAAGTCCATTATATGGAGAAAATTCTGGAATGTTTTCATCAAAAAACGTAATTTTTTTTCGACTGAAGAAAGAAAGATGTGGACATCTTGGAGGACATGGGGGAGAGTATATTATCAGCAAAAGTTTTTTTTAAAAGTGAACTACTCCTTTAAAGCACTGTTTACAAAGTTATGTGGGTCAAAAACAATGAAAACAATAACTTTTTTGTGCATTTTAGCAGGGCAGGTAAAAATCTGAACTGGCCCGACTGGGAAAACCTTTGTGTTGAGCCCTGATATATTAAAGGCACATGTGACATTCATTACAATGGGATTATGTAGATTGTTTTAATTAAATGTTAAAATTGAAAGCTTTTAATCATACTGTTATGTTGAATTGCCATAATGGCTAAAATTGAGGGGGAAATCCATTTAATAGAGACATTAGTATCAGTACAGTATCAGACAGTGATACTGACCTTCATTCATAGTGCTTTGTATAAAAATACCATTAAACAAATACCGAACAGATTATGTTGTTTCTATATTATTTTGGAGATTCAGTGTGAAAGTATTACAATTTAAAAATGTTTAGAAAGAATATGTTAGGTGTTAACATAAGTCATTAAATCGATTGACAGCACTTTATATATATACAGTATATATAACATTTGTATATTTGTATCCTTTGTATAATAAATGCCGTATAAATGAAACGTATATAAATTAGGTGTAATTTTATATATTCATGTTGTTGTTTTTTTCCCTTTGGCATTTGTAGATCTCCTACGAGGCCACAAACGAAATGCTGAGCAACAAAAATCTCTATCCAGCTTTCTTCCGCACCATTCCCAGTGACAAGAACCAAGTCAGTGCAATGATACAGATTCTGGTCAGATTTAACTGGACCTGGATCGCCATTCTCGGTAGTGACAACTCATACGGTATTCAAGGAATGCAAGGCCTTTCCCAGCAAGCTTCACTTCACAATTTATGTATTGCATACCAAGCCCTGATACCCGCTGTAACTGACGAGACGAAACAATACATGCAAGACATGGTCAAAAACATCATCAAAACCAAAGTCAACACAATAGTTGTCTTTGCCAATAAGAGGCGGGCCGCTGGCTTCTTTCCTTTCGTTATCGACCAAAACGTGACGGGTAAAGTGTGGATTGGGACAGAGGACTGGTCGGTGGCGTCGACAGTGAGTAGCATACCAGGGATCAGTACGATAGGGACTGTCCTCGGTGTCGCCGTCAAATATACTGAATTCAGTGGGTATGAAGATTTTGAAAGGCTTTCTGTGCCTGGACTTAAAGACTTTGGTCTAAACAGTTCGTTCAACCTCAACGTCCCGTGTATGCAAAATACAGACCTTTATGATATGGCGATAAAACGCTTTCCTTTATCGCAGTATGACATTGTTTCCTCCTTTAACGTGTATAAGGCCGTGTATGCAGTGGCTCATGCGGTGCACAACATCTTGAATTGTGACTCTGGACTATGTCAGAAATATAAGGTGCAGCCATGGGAGGTGAATGCTTTTAGATTTAAATCACTGAAATAATAATATACAGTTGACATTATTACACATGATATGATTTTCTTTAAATCCCACAGGTATTTCACCAACTGAAACGAGTTCAGTTTTCAATTCGAAACACATCAGTCTATTTTGATAAGAATGGAGACCCTCCTACAGGTTATGATATTGTGACATGGCTATGGATGGATGGCCAGTGGTCATTTAAAGTGGTGGGAAGTTTCAGTCCCGGTCCGAATGATCTTCAGTTAGACGCCTCTCAGATTCAATGGACTGGGCAGGTGTCTCCTGTAACCAAGGTAAGTCTGTATATTTCCTTATATGCATTATCCCATTTCTTGGCCCTGTATAACATATGACCGTTCAAAAGATTGGGTCAGTATGTTTTTTTTTTCTGTTTGAAAGAAAGAATTTAAAACTTATTCAGCAAGGATACATAAATTGGTCAAATGTGAAATTAAAGACATTCATGTTACAAAAGACTACTATTTCAAATAAATTTGTTATTCATCCTAGAATTTTTTTTTTTATCATGCTATCACAAAAATATTAAGCAGCGCAACTGTTTTCAACATTGATAATAATCAGAAATGTTTCTTGAGAATCAAATCATCATATTTGATTGATTTCTGAAGGATCATGTGACATTTAAAAGAAAAAATCAGCTTTACCATCACAGGGATACATTACATTTTAAAATATATTAAAATAGAAAACAGCTTTTTTAAATTGTAATATTTCACTATATTATTGTTTTACTATATTTTTGATCAAATAACCCAAACTTTTAACAGTGGTGTACATGCTTCCCAACTGTTTTCCATCTCCATCAGCTATACAAAAGCAGTGTCAAATAAATAAATAAATAATTATGATAAAAATGAAATAATCATATTAATGAAGAAAATATAATTAAAATAAGGTACCAGATAGAGATAGAGAAAATTTTATATGAATTATACACGATTCAACTTATTTTTAAAAGTCAGTGTAATGTAATTAAAGTTGAAATGACTTCAATGACTTTTTTTAATATAATATTATTTTTGCTCTGTCCAGGTTCCCGAGTCGATTTGTTCTCCAGAGTGTCCCTACGGACACAGAAAGCTCATGACCGGACAGCATAAGTGTTGTTTTGACTGCATGCCATGCCCTGCTGCCACCTTCCTCAACAAAACTGGTACAAAAACACCCCGAAAATCATATAATTATCGAGTATAAGAAGTATTTACAGTACAGTAGTTAATGGAGGACATTAGATCAGAATGACCAGACACAGGATGTCATTCACAGTATGTCCAGCAGATGGCACATTTTTTTCAGTTATGACTCTAATGTTTGGATTTAATCCCCTTAAAGCTAAAATACTTTCTCAAATCCCAGCTTTTACATAGATACGTATTAGTATTCCATTTGTAATTGGGTTTCCTCTAATAGTGTAAATACTGTAGCAGCCCTAGGACATTCACATTCTGTATGGAGCCTTGTTATGACACATTTTGAAAGCTTCTTATGCTAACCATTTGTGTCCTCATAGGTTACACTAGCTGTCAAGCGTGTGCCATAGATGACTGGTCTGAAGCAGAGAGTGAGACATGTGAGAAGAGGGCAGAGCTGTACCTGTCGTGGGGCACTCCGCTCACCACCGCCCTGCTCATATACCTGGGTGTGACCCTGTTCCTCACCCTGGGCACAGCTCTCATCTTCCTGTTGAACCTCAGTACCCCTGTGGTGAAGTCGGCCGGAGGGAAGACCTGTCTGCTGATGTTGGCGTCTCTGACCGTGGCCGCCTCCAGCACACTGTGCCACTTCAGTAGACCGTCGCGCACCGGCTGCCTCCTCAAACAGCCGCTCTTCATCATCAGCTTCAACGTGTGCCTGGCGTGTGTGACTGTGCGATCTTTTCAGGTATGTTCGGCCATGTTGTTGAGGTAGTGAAGAAGTTAATGGCTTTAGCTGCATATACCGTTTAACATTTCATTTCTGTCTGGTGGCTTCAAAATGTATTACTTATGTTTCCTTGTTGAATTTATATGCATTAGATAACAAACCCAGCACACAAACATTTAGCAAAAAGGTCTACTTTTAAATATGAGCTAGATCTCATTGATCTACTATTAAATGCACAATAATACAATTCTGGCCTATACAATAATATTTGTCCAAGTGAAATACAACAAATAGCAGTTATTAAAATTATAAACTGTGTATTTTGTGTTAATATAATATATATTAGGGCTGTGCAAAAGTTAATTGCGATTAATCGCATCCAAAATAAAAGTCTGTGTTTACATAATATATTTGTGTGTGCTGTATATAATTATTTTGTATATATAAATACCAATGCATGCATGTATATATTTAAGAATTATTTGCGCTTAAATTCTCTATATATTTATAAATACATAATCTATATTATATAAATATAAATATTTTATATATGAATAACACATTTTCTTAAATATATACATGCATGTGTGTGTATTTATATATACAAAATAATTATATACAGCACACACAAATATATAATGTAAACACAGACTTTTATTTTGGATGCGATTAATCGCAATTAATTTTTGCACAGCCCTAATATATATATATATATATATATATATAGGCTATGACACAATGTCGTGATGCCTTAATTCATATACAGTATATATAAACAAGTGGTTTTAAATGCTACAAGTGAATTAACGCATCGCAACATTAAAATGTCAAGTTTGAAACATTAATAATATTTGTTTTGAAATTTGCCAAAAATTACATTAAACAGTGTTTGCTAATGCAACTGGGACTTATTAAATCTTGTAAAAAGGGGCATAATAGATCCCCATTAAATTAATAAATGGTCATCTAAATGCAATGTATGGGAAATGTGAGTGAACAATTAAAGGGATAGTTCACTTTGAAATTAATTTTTCATATGTTTTAGCTTGACTTAAGTGCATCCAAGATGTAGGTGTCTTTGTTTCCGCAGTATTTTCAATTTTGATATTTTTAGGTCAAACTGTTCTTGTCTGTGAGTAATATAATGGAGGTCTATGGGGTCCACCTCAAAGAGCATGCACAGAGAAGTTCAAATTAAACACGATTTAATGACTCCTAAATGTAAGTACACATTGATGGCCTAAGACACGAAACGAGCGGTTTGTGTGAGAAAACGAACAGTATTTATAAAGTTTTTACCTCTTGTAACCACAGCCACAAAGCGCCCGTGCCCTCATATCAGTTGGACATGGCTGTGTTTACATGAGGTAAAAATGATATAAATACTGTTCGTTTTCTCACAAAAACAATACATTTACGAGTCATTAAATCATGTTTAATTTGGACTTCTCTGTGCATGCTCTTTGAGGTGGTGACCATAGACCTCCATTATATGACTGATTGACACAAACAGACATCAAAATTAAAAATACTGCAGAATCAAAGACACCTACATCTTGGATGCACATGAGGCAAGCAAAAACATATCAAAAATTAATTTCAAAGTGAACTATCCCTTTAAATATCCAGTTTTCACCCAAAAAACGATCTGGTATTGCTACAGTACATTGTGCATTCGTGATAAATCACATTCCTACTTGTCAGTTCTCATAATAAAACATGAATCTCTCTCCTGGAAGGTGGTTTGTATATTTAAATGGTCCTCCAAGCTGCCAAGATTCTATGAGACGTGGGCTAGGAAGCGAGGCCCTGAGATGTTCATCCTCATCATGACAGTGGTGGAGGTCTTCATCTCGGTTCTTCGCATGCTCCTCGACCCTCCTTTTCCATCTCAGGACTATGACTTCTACCATGACAGCATTGTTCTGGAGTGCAGTAATACCCTGTCTCTCGGGGCCTTCGCCGAGCTGCTTTTTGTGTGCGTGTTGAGCTTAATTTGTTTCTGCTTGAGCTACATGGGAAAAGATCTGCCTGCCAATTACAATGAGGCTAAATGCATTACATTCAGTCTCATGATATACATGATTTCTTGGATCACGTTTTTTACAGCTTACTGCATTTCCAGAGGGAGCTTCGCCATGGCCCTAAATGTAGGGGCCATCCTCTTAAGTGTGCTGGGGATACTCGGCGGCTACTTTTTGCCGAAGGTGTATATAATCTTGATAAAACCCCAAATGAATACAACGGCTCACTTCCAAAATTGCATTCAAATGTACACCATGTCCAAGCAGTGAAAGCCAATCAGACTTTCTACTGTGTCTCTCAACATTAGGATAATCCAATAGTGCCTTCTAACGATACAGAGCAACATAATCCCAGTTTCAGTCTTAGAAGGAGCCGATAGTCTGATTGTCTGGGGACTGTGACTGCTTGGCATATGCGTAGCCAGTGGGCAGATCGTCAGAGAAAGCCTAATTGTGTTGGCTACCAAAAGGGCAGAGCAACCGGTGTGAACATCTGTCATGTGCTCCGCTCTCATGGGTGCCCAGTTTCACTCCAAACAACTCTGAGAAAAGATTTAATTGGGCAGCTAATTTTGCAGATACGAGGACAGATGTTGTCACTTGTCCTGTTTGTCTTTAGTAAATCGTATTGCCCAAAGTTAGTCAAAAATATATTATAAATACTATATGGGAACCCTTTACAATAAGGTCCCATCAGTTAATATTAGTTAATTCATTAACTAACAATGATCAATACTTTTGCTGGAGTATTTATTAATATTTGTTGACGTTAGTTTATAAAAATGCAACTGTTTATTGTTCATTCATGTTAGCTCAGTTCTATTAAATATGATTAAAGTCAGCATGTAATGAAAGTTGCGATAGTCTTTTACGTATCTGAATAAAACACCTTCATGAACAAGAAAAAGTGTAGGGTGAGACTTGATTTTGTCCATCAGGAATTGATTGGATCGTTGGATTGTTAAGGTTTGCTATTGCTGTGATCTCATGAGAGTGACAATATTATGTCCCACCCTCACATCATTAGAAAAGAGAAGAGATGATGCCACTGCAAGAGGTAGGGGAAGTTATTTTGATTAAAGATTATGAGGGCACAATGATGTGCATGGATAAATAATTTATAATAGAGCAATATTCCATAAAAAGAACATGAATTGTATATTTTTATTTTGTTCTTTGATTATTTTAACAATGTATTTATTAAATTTCTGTCTTGGTCCCCAATTTTGTGTTATAGGACTTTTATTTTGAAGTTTATTTTCTGCACCCCTGTGATTTGTTCCCGTTTTCATTGCTGCCTTGCTTGTTTGCTTGTCAATTAATCACCTTCAACTGTCCCCTGTTTGCCCTCTTGTTATCCTGAATATATATATACTCTAAAATTTTGTGTAAAATCTGATGATCATGTTATCCGGCATGATTTGAAATGATCCAAAGAGCATCTTGAGCTTTATAGGCTTATGGAAGAAAGATCAGACCCCTAAAGAGTCACAAACAATTTTACTTTGAATATTGACTTAGAAATAGTTTAGAATCAGAAATATTTTTACCTTTTTTTGTCGCAATGTGTCTTTTATTTACATTTTTCAAAATCCTAAAAATTGAGTTTTATTACCAGGTTTAAATTAAATTCTAAATCCCAGATTACTCATGTAGACTTTTAAACTCTTCTGTACCTCTCCTAACTTTTCACTAATGTTCAGACACACGCACACACTTGCATGAGCCCCTGGGAAAAGATAGTCCTCTATGAAAGGCTTGTGGTTGTTAGGGAGGTCATCTCCATTGACACAGGAACGTGTGAGTTGGGAGCAGGGAAGTGTTTCCCACACTACTTTTCCATTGTGAGAGTGATATTCTCAGGAGGGGACAACAATAGACGTGTGCCTGTAGAGGGAGGCTGTGCAATTGTTCTTACTTGACATTACCCATCTGTGCTGCTGGTAAAGAAACCTAATATAGACAGTCTAGAGTTATTCGAGATTTTAAAATAATGCATATGCATAACGCATAATTAATGCATGTCATAGCCTATGAAATATGACTATTCCAGCAAAATAATACAAATAATTTCTGTATGCCTCACACACACATACACATCTGGTAAAATTGGCTCTCCAATCGAACTTTGTAAATTGTGTAAGTTTTAAAGTTTGTGATATTTTTATATTATATATAATTCCGAAACACCTTATTAGACAGAACTAGCCTACATTCATTTACAGAAAATCAATGGTTCACACAAGTTGAGAGATCAGCCAATTGTTACAAGTGACTTTTTTGTAATCCCTAATCGGTTAACATTATCTTAATTTATAGTCTCAAGTCTGTCTTTTCATAGTAGATGATATTTAAGCAAATGATTTAACATATTGTTCCAATTGCTTAAGCAAAAAACAAACAGGATCTAAATACAATCTGAATTTGACCAGATCACATCATGCAGCATACAAACATTGATTCAATCTTCTCCCAAAACCATTAGTTGAAAATGTAGAATTTTATTGACAGAAAATATTTGATGTAAGAGCTCATTTGCTAAGAATAATAATAATAAAATTGGTCAAGACAACGAACAGGATCCTTTATCAAAGGTACAACATGCATGCCTTACCTAAACAACAATACAGAAATCTCAGTGCAGACAAAAATATACTCTGAAAAAACATACAAAATCAGTTCAAAGGTCTGATACATAAAACTCCACTGGAGTCAACCTCAATGAATTATGCATACAACAACAAAACAAGTAATGTGGTAAAAAAAAAAAAAAATCACACTAAGAGCTATAATACAGAAAAAAGCTGTACATAAATAATCCACCTCCTTCCACTGACAAACACATGTTTATCTAAAGTTTTTGCCAATCAATATGATGACAACACAAACGTTCACTTTGGAAATGCATATCTCCTACTTTGATGAGAGACGTTAACATTGCTGTCCCTCAGGGTTTACAGTTCACAGCATGTCTACCAGGGTCTCCAGACGCCACCTCTCCTGCTGTCCGGCTGCTGCAGTTTGGACGAGGGTGTTGCTGGAGCGGAGCTCGCTCGCTGGGCGCTGTGGAGGTGCTGGAGCTCCACAGGTGCTGGAGAATGAAGAGTGAGGAAGTGGACAGACTCCCTCCAGCAGTGAGAGTAGCCTTCATCATAGTCCCTCTGAGGAAGCTGCTGTTTGAGAAAGCTGACCGTCATTTCCAGGATGTCGGCCTTCTCCAGTTTGGTGCTGGGGTCATGGCTGTGGAACTCCTTCTCCAGGAGATTTTTGAGCTGGTCGATGCTGCTGTTGATGCGGTCTCTGCGCATCTTTTCAACAATTGGCTTCCTCGGCTGAGGGCGAACGGAAACACTTGTTAGAGCATTTTTTCAAACTACTGTGCAGTGCACACAGATTCAAATTGTATTCAGATTCACTTTTGAAGAAGAACTGCATTTAAATTGAACATACCTTTTTGTCCTTATCACTGAAGCAAAGATGGTCAAAAGAGGAGTGTGTAGCGGAATGTGGTGCCATGTCCGTGCTGAAACAGCTTGCTTTTCTTCTGTGGCAAAACGATTCGTGAGCCTCTTTGAGGAGAACCCCTTGTATTTATACAGCAGCATTACCATCACAAAGCCATGTGGCCTGGGCTGTGTTTCTGTTCCCACACTCTGAGACCAGAGGGCCGGCTCATCACAACAATAGAGGACATTAATTTTACGGTTAAATGCCTGCTCACTTCCACTGGAGGAATGTTTCCCAAGGTATCAGAGAGGCGCCATTCTTGAAGGCTCAGTGAAGGAATTTGGCCCTTCAGCCAATTAGAAAAAATAGAATAAAAAAAATGTATGAATGTAGGTTTTAAAATGCACTTTGCTTTCGCAAAAGCAAAATATATCAGATGAACCATGACTGATGCTTGTGCATGCATCTAATTTATAGGTTTGTGTAACCAAAATATATTGCAAAGGGAAAGTCAGAAACTTGAATATCATGAAAAGAATATCTATGCAGTATGCACACATTTTAATATAAAGTGAACCCTTACAACACTTATTTGATATGTTTGTGCATCTAATATGCTATATGCACGCGCATAAGTTCCGCATTTGACATAAGGCTGCTCTTCAGTTTCCGGTTGGGGAGAGCGGAGGATACGAAACTTTAATACGTTTAGATGTAATTTTATATAGTTATGTATAGCCTATTTAATATAATAAACAAAGAAGCATTAACAAAATGAGGGGGGACTGTTTTGTCTGGTTTTGTGACTAACGTTTAGTAGCTACAGCCATAGAGTATAAAAACCAATATAAATTCTCGGTATAGCATGAAGTAGGCTAATCCAGCATCCTTAGACACCGGAAATACCGCCGTGCATAGAGCCCATTCATACTTTGTGTAATCAATGCAAAAATTGACCAGTGTTGAAAAACAAAGAAATGTAAAACAAAGAAATCTTGATAAAATTATTTGAGAATTATTTTTGTAACCTAAATATGTTAAAGTGCATTCATTATATTATAGACTATTATATTTGTAAGATAGGCTATCTTGTGCAACATTTCCAGGGCAGCGTTTCTCAAAAGTTGATGATGGCATAGGGTGAGCGTGACCAACACCTACTTGCGACAATGGCACGTGGTTAAAACTGTCTGCAACATAACATCAAAGCAAAGGTACAAGAAACACAGCTGGAAACACAGATTTGAGTCCGTTCCCATGAATTTTCCTTTGATAACTGTTAACATGACTGTCAGTTTCACCAGTTAGGTGACAGAACAGTCACGTCCACGTGCCAAATTACGGAAGTCCTCATGCCGCTGTGAAGGCACGCGCGAGAAAATCTGAATAATATCCTTTTTTTTAAAAAACAGTCTCAGTCCTCACCTGCTATTTGTGTGAATCAAAATAGTGTTAGTTCATTTTGTAAAGTGATTAAAAGTATTTTTATTTATTTATTTTTTTGCTTGTCTTCACTTCATGGCCAGCACGCGACAGGAGCTCGTGCTGAGATCAGTGAGGTTCATTGTGCAGTTCCTGCTGTTGCTGCTTCTTAACTGCGCCGATCACACGACCAGCAGACGCCAAAAGGGTCATGACAGAGACTCCTGCCATTGTCACACAACTGTGGGAAAGACACAACGCGTAAGTAAAGTGTTTTATTGTGATAACGAAGTGAGAATGAGAAATGAAAAGGAGCAGGTGAATATAATTCAATTTGAATAAACATGCTTGGAAGTCCCTCAGAAAAACATAAGCAATTCACACAAACTTCGCATTTGACAGGATATTTTAACAGCATTCACAGTTTCTTCAGAGTGTGTTTGTTATAATTAGTTTTTTATTGTCTGTTTAGTTTTTATTCATTTTTATTTATTCGTTATTTTAGTAGACCTAGGCCTATAGGCCTAGTTAAACTAGGCAAAACGAAAACAAGAAATGTTGCCTATTGGTGACTAGCTGAAATAAAAAAAAAAGTTTCCTAAGTGTTTTTTGTATTGTATTATCTAAATGGACAAAAAAGTTGTTTTATTATTGATTTAGTGTTTTTATTTTTTATTTTTTTTAGTCAACAATAATAACCCTGGTGGTGGCCTCTATTTTTATTGTGGTGGAGAGCAAAGACTAGTGTTTATGCTATATTGTGCGTGTGTTCTGTGTTATTGTGTTTGCTTGTATTTTATATTTTATACCATATAGCCTGTGTTGAAATACTGTGAGTTTGCGTTTGATTCCCACTACCCTGGGTGCTCTAATCTGAGGAGTACAAACAATTCACTATGGCTCCATTGAAAATGTTAATTGCTTCTTTGTTGTAAAACAAACAGTCAGTCTTTTAGTGTCACAAACAAACTTGGGAAATTATACTTGTTGAGCAAAAAAGCCTTAATATACACACAGCATTATGACATTTTTCAGACATTTTTACCCTAATTTAATTTTAAAAATACTTTTTCTCAAGTATTCTCTACTAAATCAGATGTATAACTATGTTTAAGTTGAGTTGGATATTAAGTGCTTTTGATATGATGATTCCTCTGTTTTAAACCACCTGTAGCAGCAGGCCTGAAGACATAAGGCATGGGTTTTCACTGAGGTTCCCATGAGTTGTGTGTGAGAGGCCTGTCTTCCTTTCCCTCAGTCTGTTCATTGACTGCCCACAGTAAAGGGAACAAAAGAAGTGTGTCTTGTTACACATAACATTAGTTACGGTGTTTGAACTCTCTTTATTAGAGGGGGGACCTAAGACGTAGAAAGACCATCTGGACTTTGGGGATTTTCCCAGGATTCAGCAACAATTTTCAAACCAATTCAAACCTAGAAATTCGTACTAACTTACTAAATCTTTTCAGGTTATTTATTTATTTAAATGCATACATAATAAGCATATATTTTTTACCTATAGAAAACACAAAAACTATATTTTGTAAATATTTTGTTTTAGCTTAGCATTGAGGCAGTCAATATGCTCCAATCACTGATGTCATTTAGGGTGTATTCACACCAGGTATAGTTCCGATAGTTCACTTGCTTTGGTCCGGACCAAATAAATGATCATTATTATTATTTTTTTTGGTACGGTTCGCTTTCACACTGCTCTTTTTGCAAGTGAACCAAAATTTGTACACCTTAAAAGTCTATTTAATTGTCTACTCCCCTTGTTCAGTGAGAAGCATCTGAGGTGTAATGCTTCTTCAAAAAATATTCAAAACTATCGGTCCAGTTTAACTTTGAAATGTACCAGTTTGGATTTGTGAAAAATTGAGGCAAATTTTCGGTCTAAGTTGAACATCAATTTTTGGTGACTTGGGATACTGCCTATTGATTTTAAGGTTAGGAAGAGGAGATAATAGTTGCTTGAGTAGATAACAAAGTATAGCCCGAACGATAAAGTATTTTGAAGCCCGTTACCGATACAAATATTTTTGGGTTTTAAAATCCGATATTCCGATATATCGGCCAATATTTTATTTATTTATTTTTTTTTTTGTCATGCTTATTTGAGTTAAGAGAACGATGGGGATGTTATTTTAATTGTTATTCAAGCAATGTATGTATCGTGACCAACTCAACGAGTGTTGCCAACATGAACCGTGTAGAGTGCCCTCTGGTGGACAAACTATACAACTCCAACACTCATGACATGGTTCAAGAGTGTTTCGTCCGTTTTTATTTTATTTTCGTAATATTCATTTATTGGCCATTATAACTGAACGATACAGATAGTTTGGAAAATACCTAATATCGGCCGATAATATCGGTCTGCCGATATATCGGTCTGGCTCTATAACAAAGCAACCAAGCAAAGTGCTTGTTTATGTTTCTATATTATCAAATGAACAATTGAAACTAACCAACTGATGCAATTAAAAAGATATTGGAATGCATTAAAAGTAGTTGTAAAAGTATCTGATGTTTTTATTTTTTTATTTCAAGCTACCCTTGTTACAGTGTATTAATATTGCACACATTACTCAGTAATAATATGTAATATGTTCTTACGATATAGTGAGATAGGGTTTGGTTAAGGGCTTGGATAATTCACTGTTATTAATAGCTTATGTGAGGTGCATAATAGGGGCATGAAATAAAGTTATCAATTTTGTTTTAAAGAATGGACACATTGCCAAAGAACATTTGATGTAAACATTTTTTTTATTGTTTTTATAGAACATATTTTAGATTATGTCCAGCATCTTCATGTACTTTTAAAGTATAGTGTTTTTACTATACTGTGCTTGATTGTTTGACTCTTGTTTAAAACACAATCACCTAAATAATCTTTAAAAAAGAATTTGTCAGTTATAGTTGATTATATAAAATCTACAACACCAACAATACAATATTCAAAAAAAAGAACAAGCAGTTAATATAACTCACAAGATCAATTAGAACTATACAGAAACATGGAACATTCATAGAATGCAAATATTGCACCTCAGTGTGAGATATATAGTTGCTAACATAGCAGATTCAATTAGCTTAGCCAGTGGCAAAAATACAGTGAATTCTAGACATAAGAATACAAGCAATTATCCTCTCGTTAAAGAGGTTGACATAGAATAACATTTTCTCTAATAACAGAGTTAATTGTGGTAGTTTTTTTTTTGTTTTTTTTTTAAACATAAGAATGGCTTCTACCAGGGTCTCCAGAGCACCAGAGTTTTCTCTTTGCTCTTTGCGTCTGGTGAATGGAGCTGGTGAGTGTTGTTCTCTGTGGACGGCTGCATGTGCAGGAAGTGCTTCAGAAGTCTTCTGTGGGACTGAGTCTGCACTGGACACTGAGACAGGAAGTTGACGGCCTCCTGCACACATCTGGAGTGTCCGTCATGAGCTGCAGTCGAGCAGCCTGAGGGATTCTGGGAGCGTCTCAAGAAATCAAGCGTCATCTCCAGGATATCAGCTTTCTCCTGTCTGGAGTCGGGCTGTTGCTTTAGGAACTCTTGACCCAGAAGAGACTTGAGCTTCTCAATGCTGCCGTTGATACGTTCTCTGCGGATCTTCTCCACTATTGGCTTTCTCAGCTGAGGAAACATTGAGAACGTGCATTTAGAAACACTCATCCATCAGTCATATAGTTCACATTTGATAAGAATGCATGATTTAGTGGAGTCAGGTGTGAAATGTTGAATGTTTACCTTGTTTGTGAGTGGAAGATGTCCTCTGCTGATGATTGATCCAGTGATTGTAGGAGCCATGGCTGTGTGTCTTGTGTTCAGTTCCCTGTTAGGATCAGATCTGAGCTGTGCTGAACTCCCTCTCCTCGCTCCTCCATTTATACTCCCAAATCTCCATATGAATGTGTGAGTCTGGAGTTTGCTGGAGGTTCTCACAGTCTGCAGCCAATGGGGAGCATTCGAAAGACTCAATGGGGCAGAGGGACGCCACATGCTAAATGACATGCTTATTGCTCTGGAAACAATGAGCACATCTCAGGGGAGCAGGTGGAGGGGTGGGTGTTGAGGATGGAGAGTGTGTGAGAAAGTGGAGACCCCTCGTTTAAAGCTTTGCTTGTTGTCTGACATTGGGGTCATTTATTGACAAAGCACGTGCCAGTGTGCCATGAGTATTTTTTTATTGTAATATATATATATATATATTAGTATTAGTAGTATTAATAATATTAGTATAATATTAATATTATAATAATATTAGTGACTAATCAATAATGCTTAATAATATCAACCATTATGAATTAATATAGGAACACATTTCTAGTTTGTGCTAATAATGTGGTGCTTGAGCCATGGGGCTTTAAGGGAATAACCATTCTTGAATTACCATTCAAAAGTTTGTGGTCTGTAAGATTTTTAATTAATACTCTTATTCAGCAAGGATGCAATATATTTGGTCAAAAGTGACAGTAAAGAGATTTATATTGTGACGAAGCATTACTTTCATGCTGTTCTTTTGAACTTTCTATTCATCAAAGGATCCAGAAAAAAAAAAATTAAGCAACACAACTGTTTTCGACACATTCTCATCCCAAGACGTCATCTAACTGACACTTCTGACCATACGTCAACATCCGACGTTTTAGGGTACCCTTTAATGTCAGTTAGATGACGCTATCCTATAGGGCGTCATCTGACTGACGCTTTACCGACGCGGGTAGGTTTAGGTCTGGGGTAGGGTTAGGATTAGATAGCGTCATCTATCTGACGTTAAAGGGTACCCTAAAACGTCGGATGTTGACGTACGGTCAAAAGCGTCAGTTAGATGACGTCTTGGGATGAGAATGGGCTGGTTTTCAGCATTGATAATGATAATAATGACAAATTGAGCACCAAATCAGCTTATTATAATGATTTCTGATGGATCAATATTGGAGTAATGATGCTGAAAATTCAGCTTTGCCATCACAGGAATAAATTACATTCAAAAATGTATTCAAATAGAAAATCGTTATTTAAAATTGCAATGTTCCACGTTATTTCTGTTTTACTGTATTTTTTTTATATTATTAAAAGGTGAGCATAAGAGACTATACTTTCAAAAAAATAAAAAAAAGAGAAAAAATCTTATAGACTTATTTTTGATAGTAAACATTAAGATAAACACCTTTTATTTATTTATTTTTTGCGTTTTTATCAGGCAAATTACAGCAATTGCAAAGGATTTTTATTAGTCATGACTATAATTTGAAATGACAGTTTCAATGTATCATAACGTTATCTAGTTCAATCTCTTTCTATGTTTTATATTCAGTCATATGAAAAAGTATGACACCCCCCAAAAACATGCCATACTTACCCCGTCTTTTTCTAATCGTACTGACATGTAACATGTTAAGATGCTTGTAGAGTCTGTGTAGTTCTTTAGTGTTGGGTGATTTCTCTGAGAATTGCACGGTCTGATCTTGGGGTGAATTAACTGGGACATCCACTCCAAGGAAGTTTGATAAGTTGTCTTTAATGTTTTCCATTTGTGAATAATCTTCCTGACTGTAAAATGATGGACTTCAAGTTATTTGGAAGTGACTAACCCTTCTCAGATTGATGGCAGCAACAATTGCTTCTCTAAGATCGTTGATGTCTTTCCGTCTTTGTCATTGTGTTAACACACACACCTAAATGCTCCAGACCAGCAAACTGCCTAAAATTCTGCTTTTATAGAGTTGGTCACACTTCCTGACGATCTCAAGGGCATTTGATCAGCACCCTCTTAACTCCTGTGGAAGCGGGTGTATTTAGTTTGTCACGCATAGCTTTTCGGCCTAGTGTTTGTTAAATAAATAATGACACGGTGTAATATGTCGTGTTCTTGTTCTTCAGCTGAGGTTTTATTTACCTAGTTTTAAGACTTGATTTTGAAGTTCATATGGCCATGTGCTGAATTGTTCTCAATGAAATACTTTTGTTGAGTTGTATGAATGGTAAAGTGTGGGAAAACTCCAGGGAATGAAGTCTCAGTACAGCTTCACCCCCATAGCCAGTTCTTCTTCTGTCTCCTTATCAGTGGAAATTGAGTTGTGATGGATTGTGGGTTACTAATCACACAAAAACTTTTTTTATGTAAGGCACTACTGTACCTGCATGGAGAAAAATATTGATAATATTTTAACAACATATCATCTTCTACATCCAAAATGCCGATTTCAGGTCAAACCTATAGGTTTAGCTGAAGTTTAGGAGTGTAAAGTTATTGAAACACTGCCAATAGTGAAATACTGATCAGTAAGCTTTCGGAGAATTTGATACAAAATATAAAATAATGCATTTTGAGTTTTTGACAAAACTATTCATAGATAGATGCGTAATATTAAAAACATGTATGATGTTTAGAGTTAAATTAAACATAACACTAGACAAGAACATTGATTGTACAATTTATTTTGTCATAAGCAATATGATTACTGTTATTCAAACAAGCAAATCTGACAATGAACATTTGCTTCAGTTGTGAAGGACATTCATGCCTTAAAGTAATAAAGCAGTAACATAATAGGTACATGCATCTTTTCACAATTGTGAAGAACTCAAGAACTTCCCTTCAATAAGGAAGAAATTAGCAATGTCACAGACATTTAAAATTCAATTAGTAATCAAAGACGGTGCACAGTGCAATGCAACACACCTTCAGAGAAGGTAAAAACTTGACTTTGAAAGTCAATCACTAACAGTGACAATATTCAACTGCCCTTTACAGGGGAAATGTCTCATTCATGTAAACACATGCAAACATTAAAAACAATCATTTGTGCGTACAACACACAATAAAATCTTTCAAATGAAGAAATATTTCTCATATAACAAGAGAAGCATTAGATGTATTTCAAACAATTGAAATGTAAATCAAAAGCTTTCAGTCAACGAAAGCAGTGTCGTCATCCTTTAGATGCGAGAGAGAATAAACCCAATATGGGTGAAAGACCTTCAAGAGTTCAAACGTCTGAATCAGACTTTCACAATTCTGTGACCAAATACTTTGAATCTTATTTTTCACGAATATAATAATCATTTTACACAGCAAATGATTGTGTACATTCTGATCAATTATTACTGCTCACACAGTTTCAATAAAACAGCCACTTTCTCTGAAAGCAGATTAAAGATCCTGCAGAAGCTGCAGAGGCGGAAATCAATTCCTACATTAGAATTACAGTCCATGCCAATCTCAGACTGGCATTATGAATTCTGTCTGATAAATCATACGGTCCTGGTGCCTTCTACCAGGGTCTCCAGAGCGCCAGAGTTTCCTCTTTGCTCTTTGCGTCTGGTGAATGGAGCTGGTGAGTGTTGTTCTCTGTGGACGGCTGCATGTGCAGGAAGTGCTTCAGAAGTCTTCTGTGGGACTGAGTCTGCACTGGACACTGAGACAGGAAGTTGACGGCCTCCTGCACACATCTGGAGTGTCCGTCATGAGCTGCAGTCGAGCAGCCTGAGGGATTCTGGGAGCGTCTCAAGAAATCAAGCGTCATCTCCAGGATATCAGCTTTCTCCTGTCTGGAGTCGGGCTGTTGCTTTAGGAACTCTTGACCCAGAAGAGACTTGAGCTTCTCAATGCTGCCGTTGATACGTTCTCTGCGGATCTTCTCCACTATTGGCTTTCTCAGCTGAGGAAACATTGAGAACGTGCATTTAGAAACACTCATCCATCAGTCATATAGTTCACATTTGATAAGAATGCATGATTTAGTGGAGTCAGGTGTGAAATGTTGAATGTTTACCTTGTTTGTGAGTGGAAGATGTCCTCTGCTGATGATTGATCCAGTGATTGTAGGAGCCATGGCTGTGTGTCTTGTGTTCAGTTCCCTGTTAGGATCAGATCTGAGCTGTGCTGAACTCCCTCTCCTCGCTCCTCCATTTATACTCCCAAATCTCCATATGAATGTGTGAGTCTGGAGTTTGCTGGAGGTTCTCACAGTCTGCAGCCAATGGGAGCATTCGAATGACTCAATGGGGCAGAGGACCGCCACATGCTCAGTGAGGCATTTATTGTACAGGAAACAATGAACTTCTCTGACAGGCAGGTGGGGAGGGATGTATTACAGGGAGGAAGTTTGTGAGAAAGTGGAAACCCCTTTTGAAGCCTAATCTGATGCTTAGAAACCTGTAAAAGAGCATACACCATTCTTAATAAACACATGTCTGAGACCACTAGAAAATGCTTTTATTTCGCTTTTTAATTAAACAGATTTTTATTAATTCCAAATTATTTGGATGATGAGCAATAATGAGCAATTTCATCAGGCATTTTTGATTAGTGGTCTATTTAGCGCTGAATCCATTTTTTTTTTTACTCTTTTGGTTATTTTATTTTTAAACAATGTTTTAAAAAAAATCAAAAATATTTTGTTTGTTCGCAAGTATAGTTTGATACCTCATTGTGTGCAGATGCCATAATTCTCCTATAATACCTGAAGAATAAAGTTCAAGTATTCAAGGCAAGGCGAGTTTATTTATATAGCACATTTCATACTCTATGGCAATTCAAAGTGCCTTCAAATTCAAACAGTTATTCAAAAGCTTTACATAGAACTATAGCACTATAGCAATTCATAGAGCTTTGTATAGAAAATAGACACAAAATAAAAGCAGGGGAAATTAAAGCAGTTATAAAAGGAATTTAAAGCAGACAAATGATACAATTTATAAAAATGAATTAGAGTAAAATTAATTAAAATAGTAAAAAGATGATACATAAAATAAACTTCTCATCTGGCAAAACACCGGTGTATCTTATTTTGACTCAGAGATTTCCCCATGACGGTCAGTATTCTTCTGTGGGCTATCTGATCCCACCAGATTAATAATCTGTACCAGTTCAGACCAGTATCTGTACTAGTCACCACAGTGTTCCCTTGACCGTCATAAGTCAATCCCTCTCAAACTCCACCACAGGATTTAGTAAAAAATACCGGTTCATCATATCAACCATGCCATTTGAGTTAAGTTAAGAATCAACTGTCTTATGGTCTTTTTAGGAGGGCCAGTGAGGAGGCCATTATAATTATCCATCCTGCACTAGTTACTCTAAGTCTTGTCTGGAAACAAAGCTTCTAATTCTTGAAATATTTTTCAGATGATAGTATGCTGATTTAGTTATTGCTTTGAAAAAGTTATTAGTAATTCTTTTAGTTAATTGTTTTGTTTAGTTATTCAAAAAGCATGTAGAATGTTTTGCTCAATAGCTTCAGATATCCAGAAAAAAGAGAGAGAGAAAAAAACTTGATAGTAAGGTTGGCAGTTCAGATGTCCTGTATCACAATGAAGTCTTGAAGGTGATGTAGTGGAGGACTGGGACTGCGCTTTCCACAACTTTCCCACACTCTGTCCATTCATTAGAGATGAATAGAAGTGTGCCTTACTGCAGGCAATTAGGCATGTTGTCAAGGGGCTCTATAGAAACCTCACAGGCGTGTTTAAGACACCGTCCCTAATTGATATGGGGATTTGTTTGCTTGTTTGTCCTACTAAAGAATTAAAGTGTAAAACTATAATTTTCCAAATATATTTAGTTGTATAATTAAAGAAAACACTATTTTATTTAATAGTTGCTTATGTATTGGCTGCAGAATGAATTTCAATATCTCTATTATGAGTTGTTTAATATTTATCGAAATTATTCCAAAATAAGGTAGAAATATATTCCTAGAGTGTGAGATTGTTTTGAGCTCATTTTTTAATGTAGGTCTTTTATGAAAACAGCACGTGCTTTTGTGAGCAATTTATCCTAATGTGAGCAACTGTCCCACCCCCTCCACCTGCTCCCCAGAGCTGTGCTCATTGTTTTGGAGCAATAAGGGCCTCAGTCGCCATGTGTCAGCCTGATCGCTCCCATTGGCTGCAGACTGTGAGAACCTCCAGCAAACTCCAGACTCACACATTCATATGGAGATTTGGGAGTATAAATGGAGGAGCGAGGAGAGGGAGTTCAGCACAGCTCAGATCTGATCCTAACAGGGAACTGAACACAAGACACACAGCCATGGCTCCTACAATCACTGGATCAATCATCAGCAGAGGACATCTTCCACTCACAAACAAGGTAAACATTCAACATTTCACACCTGACTCCACTAAATCATGCATTCTTATCAAATGTGAACTATATGACTGATGGATGAGTGTTTCTAAATGCACGTTCTCAATGTTTCCTCAGCTGAGAAAGCCAATAGTGGAGAAGATCCGCAGAGAACGTATCAACGGCAGCATTGAGAAGCTCAAGTCTCTTCTGGGTCAAGAGTTCCTAAAGCAACAGCCCGACTCCAGACAGGAGAAAGCTGATATCCTGGAGATGACGCTTGATTTCTTGAGACGCTCCCAGAATCCCTCAGGCTGCTCGACTGCAGCTCATGACGGACACTCCAGATGTGTGCAGGAGGCCGTCAACTTCCTGTCTCAGTGTCCAGTGCAGACTCAGTCCCACAGAAGACTTCTGAAGCACTTCCTGCACATGCAGCCGTCCACAGAGAACAACACTCACCAGCTCCATTCACCAGACGCAAAGAGCAAAGAGGAAACTCTGGCGCTCTGGAGACCCTGGTAGAAGGCACCAGGACCGTATGATTTATCAGACAGAATTCATAATGCCAGTCTGAGATTGGCATGGACTGTAATTCTAATGTAGGAATTGATTTCCGCCTCTGCAGCTTCTGCAGGATCTTTAATCTGCTTTCAGAGAAAGTGGCTGTTTTATTGAAACTGTGTGAGCAGTAATAATTGATCAGAATGTACACAATCATTTGCTGTGTAAAATGATTATTATATTCGTGAAAAATAAGATTCAAAGTATTTGGTCACAGAATTGTGAAAGTCTGATTCAGACGTTTGAACTCTTGAAGGTCTTTCACCCATATTGGGTTTATTCTCTCTCGCATCTAAAGGATGACGACACTGCTTTCGTTGACTGAAAGCTTTTGATTTACATTTCAATTGTTTGAAATACATCTAACGCTTCTCTTGTTATATGAGAAATATTTCTTCATTTGAAAGATTTTATTGTGTGTTGTACGCACAAATGATTGTTTTTAATGTTTGCATGTGTTTACATGAATGAGACATTTCCCCTGTAAAGGGCAGTTGAATATTGTCACTGTTAGTGATTGACTTTCAAAGTCAAGTTTTTACCTTCTCTGAAGGTGTGTTGCATTGCACTGTGCACCGTCTTTGATTACTAATTGAATTTTAAATGTCTGTGACATTGCTAATTTCTTCCTTATTGAAGGGAAGTTCTTGAGTTCTTCATAATTGTGAAAAGATGCATGTACCTATTATGTTACTGCTTTATTACTTTAAGGCATGAATGTCCTTCACAACTGAAGCAAATGTTCATTGTCAGATTTGCTTGTTTGAATAACAGTAATCATATTGCTTATGACAAAATAGAAGGTGTCTTCTGTGCATTACTTCATATTGAAGTACAACTTGGAAATAAATTGTAATATATTTTCTGCCTATATCTGTTGTCAACTTGTCACTGAATTCCTTGTCCATCAAATTAACACACAACATGCATCACAGCACTTGCACAAATTCAAATAGCTGTTTAGTCAGTTTGTACTTCATGGTGATTCACATTATACCTATATTATGCATTTTCAATTCAATTCATGAGAAAGTTCAGGTCTAGTTTTCTAAGTCATACTTAACTACACTGTTAAAAAAATGTTGTTGGATTTACTTTGAAACAATTTTAACTAAGAGGTTGCTAGTAATTTTCACAAATAATTAAAATGAGATGACAAGTAACGCATTGAATTGAACATGTTTTTGCATAGAAACACTGAAATGGCATTTACTTGTAAAATACAATCAAATAATCTTTGTTTTATTCACAAATCTGAAGAAAAAAAACATTTACACTGTTGTACTAACAGTCACGTTTCAGTTCATGTTTGGATTTTCAGTTGGTACTTTGATTGGTTCCTGTTTTCCTTCCTTAGTTGACGAGGACACCTTGATTAGGAGTTTCAGTTCAGCTGTTTTAGTCATTTTCTCATTAGTTATGTCAGCTGTGTCTTGTTTCTTTCATTAAGTCCTTTGATTAACACCTCAGTCCTTGTGTTTTGTTCTGTTCAGTTTTTTGTTGTGTGATTGTTCTTGTTCTAAATTATACCCAAGTGGTTATTCCTGATTAACTGTAGTCTACTAGTAGTCTAATATAGTCATTCGATGAAAATTAAATGTTTCATATGTTGAGCTGTCAAAGCCCAGTATAACTAACCTGGGGCCTGTACCATGATGGTAGTTTAACAAACTCATGGTTACAGGATGGTTACCAGGCTTTGTAAGTACCATGATGCTGATCATCAACTTTCTCTGTCAACTGAGGCTTTGATTCTCAGTTTAGGTGTGACATCAGTAGCGAACAGCCAATCACATGCTGAGAAATAGTGAAACTGCGACTCATTTCCCGCGAGAGAAGCAGCGCAATTCACTTCTCTCTTCTGCATATTACAAGATTGAATAATATAATAATTTAAACAAATTTACACAACTAGAAGAAAAGAGCTGTCTATGAAAGAGGACAACTAAAAGAAAAAGTCTTGCTATCAGTGTAAGTAAAAGTTGTGAAGTTAGCTTATACATTTGATAAAAGTAGAGAAAATGTAACATTTAAGCTCACATGTAGTCATTTTATAGCTTTATTTATTGATTCTAAAGCGTATTTATATTTACCTTTTTATATTTATTCAATTAAACTGCGTAATAGTAATTGTTAAACTAAAATTGCATTTGTGATCGATTAAGGATCATGAGGTTAGCCGTGGAGCGTAAGTGCGATGAACACTGCTAAAGGCCAAACCACTTTCGTGGTCCCTAAAACCCAGGGTTGGCGCAATCTAAAAATGAACCATATCGGGATAGCTACTTAAATCGGCTTCATGGTATAGACCGCTGAATTTCTCCAAGCAGAGATAAGAGATTATGTGTATGTCTATGTATTACTTCAGATGTAAAAAGGAGAGGGTAATTTCAAACTATAATAATTTAATTTTTTTGAGAGCTTAATTTGACTTGTAACAAACTTGACTGCTGAAGATCTCAATGAAAGAATTCAATTACATAGTAATCATTATTATAGATGGCAAATAAAGAACCATGACGTGCAGACTGATCAATTAAAACATCTTCATAGTGTGCAAATTTATTGACGAAGAAAACATGCAAAACATATTGTACTGATTATAGTCTTAAAATTAATTTCCAAGTTGTACTTCAATATGAAGTATTGCACAGAAGACACCTTCAGAGAAGGTAAAAACTTGACTTTGAAAGTAAAGAATAGAAGTCAATCACTAACAGTGACAATATTCAACTGCCCTTTACAGGGGAAATGTCTCATTCATGTAAACACATGCAAACATTAAAAACAATCATTTGTGCGTACAACACACAATAAAATCTTTCAAATGAAGAAATATTTCTCATATAACAAGAGAAGCATTAGATGTATTTCAAACAATTGAAATGTAAATCAAAAGCTTTCAGTCAATGAAAGCAGTGTCGTCATCCTTTAGATGCGAGAGAGAATGAACCCAATATGGGTGAAAGACCTTCAAGAGTTCAAACGTCTGAATCAGACTTTCACAATTCTGTGACCAAATACTTTGAATCTTATTTTTCACGAATATAATAATCATTTTACACAGCAAATGATTGTGTACATTCTGATCAATTATTACTGCTCACACAGTTTCAATAAAACAGCCACTTTCTCTGAAAGCAGATTAAAGATCCTGCAGAAGCTGCAGAGGCGGAAATCAATTCCTACATTAGAATTACAGTCCATGCCAATCTCAGACTGGCATTATGAATTCTGTCTGATAAATCATACGGTCCTGGTGCCTTCTACCAGGGTCTCCAGAGCGCCAGAGTTTCCTCTTTGCTCTTTGCGTCTGGTGAATGGAGCTGGTGAGTGTTGTTCTCTGTGGACGGCTGCATGTGCAGGAAGTGCTTCAGAAGTCTTCTGTGGGACTGAGTCTGCACTGGACACTGAGACAGGAAGTTGACGGCCTCCTGCACACATCTGGAGTGTCCGTCATGAGCTGCAGTCGAGCAGCCTGAGGGATTCTGGGAGCGTCTCAAGAAATCAAGCGTCATCTCCAGGATATCAGCTTTCTCCTGTCTGGAGTCGGGCTGTTGCTTTAGGAACTCTTGACCCAGAAGAGACTTGAGCTTCTCAATGCTGCCGTTGATACGTTCTCTGCGGATCTTCTCCACTATTGGCTTTCTCAGCTGAGGAAACATTGAGAACGTGCATTTAGAAACACTCATCCATCAGTCATATAGTTCACATTTGATAAGAATGCATGATTTAGTGGAGTCAGGTGTGAAATGTTGAATGTTTACCTTGTTTGTGAGTGGAAGATGTCCTCTGCTGATGATTGATCCAGTGATTGTAGGAGCCATGGCTGTGTGTCTTGTGTTCAGTTCCCTGTTAGGATCAGATCTGAGCTGTGCTGAACTCCCTCTCCTCGCTCCTCCATTTATACTCCCAA